>DWNA01002146.1:0-12482 GCA_018249835.1 Heliconius besckei
TAAATGAATAGTAACAAGTAATTAGTGTGAGTGTGTAGTAGAGTGTGTATTATAAAGTAATTAGTAAAAGAAACAATTAATCACCGCTAGTGTAAAATTAGAATATGTAAAAAAATTATATATATATATCTCCTTATAACATATACTTAAATATTATTAGTAACATTGTAGATATAATAAATTAGAAAGTAAACTATATTAAATTAGCATTAAGTTTGTAACTGTGGCAACGGTAAATAAAGGCTTTATTGTTATTATTATTATTATTATGTAAAATTCAACGTACTTAATTTGAATTAAAATATACATATATTTTAAATTGAAAATGTAAATGTATAGATATTATATAAATTCATATATATGTATGTATATTTTATATAAATAAATGTAAAGATATTATACAGGGTGGAATTGTCAGCACCACTTTAAATGAAGCCACAGTTTTAACTACTCTATAAATTATTCAGAAAAAATATTCAGAAAAAAATTAATTCCCAAAACTAAAAAGTTTTTTTTTGAAAAATAAATAATAAAATTATCGTTTTCAAATAAAATGCCATTTGTAAAGTATAATATAAACACGCACACACTTACCTGTTAAAGCGGCAACGTCGCACACGTATGTGTGCGTCACACGTAATACAGGTATGGATAAAAATCGTGAAATGAAAAAATATCCTACGTCCAAACTGTTGAGGTACCTTGATTCTTTTTTTTAGCTCTGGGTTTGAAATGTTTTACCTTATATGCAGTTTCAATAAAAGAAGCGCTGCCTCTTCCATCCTGTATATAAAATAAATTCGACATTTTTTTTTTCGCTGTATTCTGTATTTATATAGCACATGCCAAGGTGAACAGGCAGAGAAAACCTGGGGACCTAAATGTTAAGAAATCCCGTATCCATTTATACAAATGCGTTTCACAGGCGGAACTCAACACGTGGGGCGCCACGCTTTGTCTCGTTACTAAAGTGAGAAAAGGAAAATATTAAATATTTCTTTCTTTCGAGTTGGAATCAATCCCACAACCGCCGTGTCCTACTTACTACCTACCGTCCTACTTACTCCTACTACTTCCTACCGTTTTTATTTTAGCAGTTCTACAATTTTCGTTATTACTTAACTAGACTACTATCTATGGTTCTATATACATCAGAATTAAAAAAAAAAAAAACAGCCTCACGCTGTATTCCGCTCACATCAAGGTAGGCAGAGGGAATTTAATGTTAAGACAGAGCGAGGAAATAAAAATATAAATTTAAATACACCTTTAATCGAATCCGCAACTTCTTTATTATAAAAACACTAATTTAAATATTAAAAAATATAAATTCACATTATTAATAGTGTTTTTACATCTCCTCACTATTTCTTTTTACAAGCACAATGTTTTTTGCGGTTTTATAGTTAGTTAGAGATAATGATAATGAGTTCAAATGTCCAAAAACCGTACTTTTTTTAACCGTTTCTGTAAGAAAAGGAGGTTATCAATTCGACTGTATTTTTTTAAAAAAAAAATCTTGTTTGTTGCCTTGTAACTTTTGACTGGGTGAACCGATTTTTTTATTTGAAAGGTGAAGCTTCCCGAATGGTCTCATTGTTTTTGGTTCATGTCTGACAATGGTATCTATGAGAAAAACACAAAAATCTTAAATTTGCATTAGTTATGTGCGCGACAAAAAGACGAATAACTCAATGTCGCGCCAACCGATTTTGATGATGATTATTTGAAAGGATACACTTCAAGGATAATTTGGTGAAAGTTTGGTTAGGTTTCGATTATGGAATCCGGTCAAAATTGAGAAAGTTTTTTTTTTTGGTAAATAATTGCTGCAAAACCTTTTTAAATTGATGTCAGAAATGAAACTCCTGATCGTTACATTTCTTTTTAACCAAGTTCATAAAAGAGGAAGTTCTCATTTTCAACCAACTTCAAAAAAGGGAGATTCCCAATTCGCCCAAATACTTTTTATGTATGTTCTTGTCAATATACTAAAATGTTACTTTGCACAAAAATAATACCTAATTAAATGAAGTATTACATAGGACAACCATTCGATGAAAACCACTACCACCACCATCACCACTCGTTTAAGAAGCATTATTTTAAGATCTACCCATCACTTAAAATTGTAAAATAAATTAATAAAAAAAAAAGAAAAACCGACTTCTAACAACGAACTAAAAAGTGAAAAATAATTTGACAAGGATTTTATAATTTTGAAGTCGGTGTCAAACTAATGCTACAACCTTACTACAATATCTAATTACTAAGCCTTTTTGTTTTACTTGGCACCGACTTCAAAATTGTAAAACCTTAGTCAAATTATTTTTTACTTTTTAATTCGTTGTTAGAAGTCGATTTTTCTTTTTGTTAAAAATTAATTTATTGTGATATGTACTGAATGTAAAAGTAAAACTTAGTAAATAGTTGTTAAATAAGAAAGTCTTGATGACACAATTCACTTCACGTTTGCAAACAATGAATCATTTATTTCCAATTCTTTGAAACTATATTTCAATATATATACTATATACTTACATGTAAACAACTTTATCTAATCATGCGTGATGCGCATTAATAATTAATTCCTTGCTAAATGATCTAGATTTTCGATAATTGTTGATGAGTCGTTTCTATTTTTAGAAAAAAAAGTTTTTTTAAACAGATTTTGATTTAATTGTTTTAGAAAATATTATGTATCTATCCAGAAGTGTCCCTTATGTAAAATTAAGTAGATAGTTCATTGTTTTTCCTTTTGTTACATAAATATTTCTATCCCCGCGTAGGACTCGAACAATACAAATTTGTTTGACAAATTTAAACGTGAGTGACAAAACGTCCATCGGTCCCGTATAAGGATTTGGTTAGATACAAAAACAAATATAAAAACGTACATATTACACACTTACTTATGGCTAGAAAGACTGATAATCACAAGTGAGTTTCATCACTCTCAATGTATCGAAAATTGGGCGATGCGTGACGCTACTCTCCTTCTATCACGGTCGGTTAAAACAAAGACTGATATTAAAATAAAGGTAATCACTAAAATATTTGATAACAGAATATCTGTGCTAGATATGTATATAAGCACTTATATTGCGTATTTAAATCATAATTAGTGCGATAGTTCATCGAACGTGTTACTGACATAAACAAGGTAGGGTATTTATATTAATATTTACTTAATTGACAAGAAAAATGTTTTTGACGTAGAATACATTACTTTTATAGAACATTCATTGGGGTCGTTGGGGATCAGTGGGAGAGCATCTGTCTGTGAACGCTACGAAAGTGGGTCCGATTCCCACTCCAGGATATGAAGTATTTTTATTTTCTCGGTCTGATAATAAAAAAAAATCGCGGTGTTAAGTTCCACCACTCTCAATATATCGAAAATTGGTGTGTAACGCTACTCTCCTTCTATCACAGTCGGTTAAAACAAAGAACAACCTCATATATCTGTAATGTGCCACAATAACAGTAAAATGTAATTTCTTTTCCAGATGAAATTTTTCCTGTCTTTTCTTACGCTGGCCGTTCTAGCAGCGTTGTGTAATTCTGCATCTGTACAAAACGGCAGCAGAGCCAACCTGAACGCTGGATGGGTGCGACCGGGAGACATTTTGTTACAAAGGTAATATATACGATAAATAAGGGAACCTAGTGTTAAGAAATGAACCTAAATGTTGTTTCCCACTTCTGTCCAATTTTCAAATAATTTGAGTTGAGTGGTGATAGTCAACGCTGCGCTTTATCTTGTTACTGTAGTGAGGAAAACAAAATAATTCGTTCTCCCGAATGAGAATCAAATCTACAACCGTCGCGTTTGCACTCAGAAGTTTGGCAGCTACGCCATGGCGGCCTTGCCAACTAAAAGAATAATATAAAGTAAAATATCTATAAGTTTGTATCCTCAAGCTCCAATTTACAACTATTGTGTGGACATTATTTTAACTTTTTAATTGAATTACGATGGATTCATTAATTAACTACTGTTTTATAGCGTACTTAAAGGGGCTTTAAGTTCAGAGTTCAAACTCTAAATTCAGAGTTTGGTCGTTTGGTTTATCGATAAAAATTCCAAAAAAAAAAAATTATAAAAGAAATTAATTAAGAAAAAAATAAATTTTCAAATTCCAGGAGGCAGATCGCCCAACGCGCCAGGCCAAACGCCATACAATATCAGGACTACGTATACCGCGGCAACTATCGCACCTACATATCTGCAGTGCGAGCTTATGAAAACGGCAGGACGCAGTATGCGAATGCTTTCATCGTAGCTGGTGGGATAGGACATAGCAACGTGACGGTTAGACTGCAGTCAGCCAGGGGCTACGGTTTCGATTATATTATTGAAATATACGGTCGATAGGGCTTTATATAATTGTTAGTAATTAATATATTTATTATAAGTAAATAACTTATTTGTAATCACACGAATAAATGTATAATAAGTAAATACTTTTGTCTAATTTTTCAATACCAAAAACGCCTAGCTTCCATTCTATTCTATGGTATGTATGATATGGTTCTTTAAATCTTGCGTTTACTGTACTATACTATATATATATATATATATTTACAGTTTTTAAAGAGTTATCGACGTTAATAAAAATAAAAAATAACCGTGACAGGTACATAAATGTTTTAAGTTATAATAATTGTAATTTTTAACAAAAAACCGACTTCTTCAATTTGTTTCGTTTGGTTCGCCAAACTTTCATCAAACTATCCTTGAAGTGTATACTTTTCAATAAAAAAAAAACCAAATCGCTTGGCGGAATATTAAGTTATACGGCCATTTGTTGTGAGCATACTTAATAACATACAAATGTAAGCCTAATGTGATTTTCTCACAGAAACCGTTGTCAAAAAAAAAATTATAAGTAAATATACATTATAAACGTTAAATATTTAGAAACGGTATAAAAATGTTAATATTAGCAGGATTCCATCCCGCATCTTTAGGTCACCGTTCTCGTACCCCATGTACGAGGTAAGATTCTAAAAATCTATGACAATATTTTATATTCATTCAAAAGGACTAGTATTATTCATGTCTATCTATAAATTACGAGACCTAAGAAATACTCTAGTATTTTACAGTAGTGGTTTGAATACTCGGAGCAAAATAAAACAGTATATCGTTGCTACGCAAGACATATGGACTTGACAGATGGACAACAAAGTGATAATGAAAACATTTTCCTTTTTAAAGTGCTGAGGCGGGACCCTAAAAAGGAATAGGTAGTATCCTATTACCCTAAAAAGTAACGTAAGGAAATACGAGTCAACTTAGTCTAACATTTGGTTTATAAAGGTAATAAATATAAAACAATTGCCCGATGTCAAGTGGTATTTACGACTTTGAGGAAATGTCGTTTAAAAGCATTACGAGAATCCAGCCACACATTTGGGGACACATGGACATTTGGATGTCGATGTCAATAGGCTCGCTAAAAGATTTACGATTTCGAGGGAATTTCATATTAAAAAACTCCTTGAGAAACAAAGCATCGTGGGAGACGAGCCACAGGGGTGGGGATACCTGAATCTGTATTAAAGCCGACCATCCCTAGGGAGAAGCCGATTCCTACCCACCTAAGAGCCACACCTATAGTAATGGGTGGAGAGATGATTCCTCGATAAAAGGGCCAAAACGCCCTGACTTCGATTCCCGGCCCACGGGCCGGATGTAAAGAACCGACATAAGCCGATTCCACTACCAGCACTCTTATAGTTAAGAACTAGTTTTAATACAAAAATGTTTTTTATTTTAATAAAATATTTTTTAATATAAAACAATTTGACAATTGCAGATTTATCTGTATGATATAAACTTCAACATAAACGGCACACTCAACACATTTTTTATGTTTCGTTTTTTTTTTAAAATATTTTTACACACGTTTGGCAATATTAAAACCCCGACTAAATCGTCTAGCTAATTTTTTTATATTTTTAAGCCATTGAACTACATCATATAAAATTTGCATATTGCCTCAAATATACTTTTGGGGTAAAATAATCAGTGGTAAGTTCAGCCCCGGTACTCACCAGCCAGGTCTGCAGTTTTGCGTTGGGGTATAATAGGAGGTATATGACAAGTTTGAGCTGGCCTTAACCTACCCAAAAATTGGTGGCAGTTACTTCATCAAGTCATTCTTTATGTCTGTGTTGGATTAATTAAGACTTAACTCTTAGGAAGGTGAATTTCACCAAATAATACCTAATATTTCACAAAAAATACTAATTTTTATCAATAGTCACATAGAACCAGTACGTTTCCAATATTCTTTAGGTGCAATTAAGAAAATAACTTTTTATGCACAGCGCTATTTATTGGGCAAACTTAAGCTGGAACTGTTCGGACTGTTAAATAAAACATGCCGTTTTCATGTTTAATTTCTCTTATCACAAAATTATTAAATAATGATTATTATTTTTATTAGTACTAGTATTAAAATGATTATTATTCCATTTCGTCGTAATTAATGTTTAACAGATAGCAACTCAACAATAATTCTTCTAGGAATCTATACTAATATAAAAAAGTGGAAGGGTTTGTTTGTTTCTTTAAACGCTAAAACCTTTGGAACTACTGGTCTGGTAAAATCGGAGTATATATATACTACACAAACATTCATTTTCATTAATTTTAAAATAACGTCCGCGTCAGGTCTAATACTTTCTTAGAAAACATATAAAATTTAAACGGGTCAAAATTCAGCGGAAAGTGTTTAACGAAGTGCCTAACACTAGGTTCCCGTTTTTGAAAATTATTACAAACAGACAACATAATTTTCATAATCAGATGCATTGCAGATTTCATTGCAATTTGCAAGTGAATCACAGTGACAGTGTTTTAATCACTTTTTAAAGAATTAATCAGATAAGAAAATGGATAGTATTCTTGTATATAAACTCCTCGTTGAAATTTTAAGGTATTGTTAGTTTCATTCTGTTGAGACTGTGTTGACTACTTATTCAAGGTAATATATTAAGTATTTATATTATTTAATAGTTTCGTTGGCATATTTAGAGATAGTTTCTGGCGGGGGCCTAGACAGATACGTTAAGGGATTTTTTTAAAAAAAATCTACACATTTTTTTAATATTAAAATTTCTGGACTAAACTTGTAGCGTCAGACATATTCACTTTAAAACGAAAAAGTAATTAAATTATGTCTTGTTATTCACGAAGACGGTCTCCTAAAGGTGGCGGATCAACTGAACTATTAATTGAAATATTTGTATAATTTTCGTAGCATTTTTTCATAAATTCCATCCATCCATAATACCATCAAATCAATCAAGTTACGATCAAATTATTATTATATGTTTCAAAACAATATATTATTATGATTACAATACTAGAAATATTAAAAAAGCATTTGTTCTTACAGATGAAGTTTATCCTGTCCCTTCTCACGCTAGTCGTTCTTGCTGGGTTGAATAATTCAGCATCAGTAGACTATGCCAGCAGAGCCAACTTAGTCGTTGGTTCTGTGCGACCGGGTGACTCGCTGTTACAAAGGTATTTTTCAAATGGGAAGCCGTTCCTGAGATCAGCGTGCACGAACACACAGATGAACAAACAAAAATCTTTAAAAATCTATTACATTGACAAATTCCTTACATTCTAGATCTTAGATTTTCTTACGTCATCCATTTACTGATAGCAATCAGTTTCAATTTTATTGTATGTATAATTACTATGCCTAATAAAAATTTCAATTTCCAGGAGAGTGATAGCCCAACGTGCTGTAGCAAACGCCATACAGTATCAGGACTACATATTTAATGGTTATGCTCGGACAAATATAACTTCAGTGAGAGCTATCGAGAATACAAGGCAGTCTGCATCTGCACGAATTATAGCTGGTGGATTAGGAAGAAATACCGTCACTCTTAGACTGCAGTCAGCCAGAGGCAGAGGTTTTAATTACACCGTCGAAATTTATGGACGTCTCTAAATGTCTTTGTTCCATACAAAAATATATACAAAAAGCTTATAAAATCACCAAACAACCAAATCTTACTAGCAGGAACTTAATTCTTCTGTAGAATATCTCTTGTTTTAAGTCAAAATCTATAGAAAAGCGAAGCTGTTAGTCGTAACGCATCATAATACAATTAAAAGTCATTTTAATATCATACATTGTTTTATTTTTCTTTGAAAGAATTCTTTCTATATTGGATATTTTATTAGAGTTTTTAAATACATATAAATAAAACTTATTTACTAAGTGATAGACAGACAATGCAAAGAAGAAAATACTAGACTTACAAGGCCGACTGTAACGCGATGGTTGTGAGTTCGATCTCCACTTGAGGAAATAAAATATTTACTTACATTTATATTTTCATTTCTTCGCTCTGGATTCGCGGCAACGAGCGACGTTGAGTTCCGCCACTCAATACGCAATGCCTCCAGAATTGAGCGGAAAGTGGGGAACGGAGTGTCTTAACTCTGCCTACCCTGCTGTGTGCGGGATACAACGTGAAGCTGATCTTAAAAGTGAGTGGTATGAGAAACCAGGGTGAGACCTTGATCGGCCTTTAAAAACATTGTATTTTTCAAGTGGGAAGTGTCGACTGTCGATGATACTGTAAGAAGGTAAAACGCATTCATCTTTCTTTCACTCTCCTGCTGTTGTTTGTTGTCCGGTTGCTATCAACACTGCAGCTGACTATCCACACTCAACACACTTCTCGCTAGAGGCATGAGCGAATGTAAACTATGAAGTTATATGGTAATAAAACTGCATATATTATCAATTACTCATTATGTTGTTTCTAAAGACAAACATTATTTATAAATTTATTACTAATTTTATTATCTTTCCTGTTATCGTTTAATTGGATTATATCTATGATTTGACTCATTAGTATTTAAAGAGATCTTCAATTTGATCGTGCCTTATTTTAATGATAAATAGAGATAATAAATATATACACTAGCTGTTACAGCCAGCTTCGCCTGCAAGGTCGAGTGGAAACAATTGAACGCGCAACAAAGCGCGGCCTTGAATTCCTCCAATCAACACGTCTCGTGAATCGGTGAACGAAGAGTCTTCTCACTAGATTCTCTTTGTTTATTCCGCTTTATTTAGGATAGAGCTGATAGCTGATAGTTGTATGCATACTATCTAATTTCAATTAATATTCTGTTTTTGAAAAATTATTACAAACCGACTTCTTGATTTTCATAATCATTTATTTGTTCATTGTAATTTGCAAGTGATTCATAGTGATACTGATTTAATCACTAAAATATAAGATAACAGAATAGATAGTGGTGTTGTATATAAACTCCTGGTTGTTATTTTAAAGTATTGCTAGTTTCATACTGTTATAAACGTTTTAACTACTTGCTCAAGGTAATATATTTGTATTTATATTTATATTTAATAGTTTTATCTTTTTCTTTATAATTTCGTTCGTTAGCGTATTTACAGATATTTTCTGGTGGGGGCCTAGAGCTTAACTTTAAAAAGATTATGTTTGTTTTATGGGCTTTTTAAATTTTTTAAATACAATTTCTTTTGTTATTAGAATTTCTGAGGTGGACGGAACCCCCTTTCCCCTTTTCCTACACCCGTGATCGCATTGCTTGTACATTATCAAAAATATTTTTGCATTTCTTATATGTTCGAAAAATACTTATAGTATGTTAAAAAAATTATTTATCTTTTCAGATGAAGTTTATCCTGTCTCTTCTTACGCTGGCTATTCTTGCTGGGTTAAATAATTCAGCATCTGTGCAATATGCCAGCAGAGCCAACTTGGTCGTTGGTTCTGTGCAACCAGGTGACTCGCTGTTACAAAGGTATTTACAAAATAAACACTCAGCTTCACGTTTTAGTATGGACAATCATGTTTTCCATTTTCAGTCTACCCTACCCTACCCTACTTTCGAAAATGCGTGTTTGCGGGAATCCACATTATATATCTTTATCTATCTTTTTCCCTCTGCGTTACAATTTATCTATTAATTTAAATTAATAATTTAATTAAGTTAACAAATAATGATATATCGGACCATATTTTATACCTTAAGTATCGTGGAGAAGTTCTATTAAATGATTATAAGATTTCTTATGCCTTACGTTAGCTTTGAATTTATCCATAGTCGTCTAATTGATCTCCAGTCCTCGTAGATTATTATATTTAGAAGTATTTAATATGTAAAAATAATCAAGAACAGTAAATCGTTTTGCCATTACATTGCCTATATAGCGACTTTTGATTTGAACCTTATGGAACGGTGTTTCATTTCCACTAGTCAGGTAGGGTCACCATAAATTATTGTAGTAATCATAAAAAAAAACTTAACAGTTTTCTCCTTTATAAATATTACATGTATATTAATAACCATGTATATTAATAAATATAATCAAAATTTCAATTTCCAGGAGAGTGATAGCCCAACGTGCTGTAGCAAACGCCATACAGTCTCAGGACTACATATTTAATGGTTATGCTCGAACAAACATATCTTCAGTAAGAGCTCTCGAGAATGGTATAAGCCAGTACGCATCTGCAAGAATTATTTCTGGTGGATTAAGAAGAAACAACGTCACTGTGAGGCTGCAGTCGGCCAGAGGCAGAGGTTTTAATTACACCATCGAAGTTTATGGACGACTCTAAATATAACTGGACTATATTTTTAATTATATTTATTTTATTTCATTTATTTATGTTCCACACAAAAAAAAAACTCGTAACTTCTAATAAAAAAAAAATGTGTGAGAGTGATCTCTAACAAGAAATTATTTTTTTTGTATAATCTATTTCCTATATCCTAGGTTATAATATAAAAGTAATATAAATAAGTATGAGGTTTATCTTAGGGCTAGACAAAGCTATTGTTCGTAACGCATTATTATTAAATTAAAAGAAGTAGTTTTTATATACTGTTTTATAATTTTTTCTAAAAATTTAAAGTATGTAATTTCCAGGTAACTAGTAAACTAATGACTGAGAAATAACGTACACACATGTATAATATTATATGTAGTAATAAGATATCCTTATAGGAAATATCGAATATTAATTTTCTATTCTATATTTGACAACTTTATTTTTTTGTGTGTCCATCGATTTCCCCGTCATTTGCAAAATAATATACTTTTTACTTGAATTAGCATACTTTCACATAGGTCCTATTATCCTAGGGAAATTCAGGGAAACTTTAAAATTTTATAGACACCGTGTTTCACAGGTTTCCAAATTCCCTCAGCTTACAGGATATGCAGGATACAGTATGAAACTAAGAAAAAATATATTACAAAGAAAATAGGAAAAGCGCAGTTAGGAAAGTGTGTTTTAGTTTTTAACCGACTTCTGTAAGATAAGGAGATTATCAATTCGACTGTATTATTTTAATATCTACAATAACGTATGTAATGAAAATTTTACTATATTGAAACTAAATTTGGTTCCACCTTACCATTTATGTTATTTCTTAATTTCTAAAGGAGATAGAGAAGGAGGATTTGAACATTTTATTTGGGTTACATGCAAAAATTGTTAATTACTGTTACAGAGAGACAACGCACAGAACAAATTACTGGAAGTAGTAAAAAAATTTACATATAGGTAATGTTAGTGAGTATAGGGTGCTCGCCTAAGAGAGGATTTCTCGAAATTCTCACAGGAACAAAAAAATTATCAAGTGCGTTTTAATTTACATCATAAAATATGTAATGAAATGTCAGTCCTAGCCAGTCCTACCGCTGGGTCACAAGTGTGTGACTGTAAATGGCATAATAGGAGATTAAGGGTTCGATTCCCACTCGAGAAAATTCAATATTTATTTACATTCATATTTTCCTTTCGTCTCTCTTCGAGTCGAGCCAACAGATAGCGTTGAATTCCTGGCTTGGAGGTGTCGTCATTTGTCTAGAATTCGGCGGAAAGTAGAGAACGGAGTATCTTAACACAAGGTTCCCTCTGCCTACACTGCTGTGTAAGGGATACAGCGTGAAGTCGATTTTTTTAAATGGTATAATTTAAAGGCTATATGAGGGAAAACTTGATGGGTAAAACACTAAATTTAATATGGTCAACTACTGAAATACGAATTAATTTTTTAAGAATTTTTTATTTAACATTTGAGTAGCAATATCTTATCATTTACAACAAACACTTTATAATTTGGATTTAAATTTTTATAAATTAAGGGATTTTAACGACGATAAAATCTTAATTTCTGCTTGTTGATTGGAGCTATTTCAAGATATTTACTTTTTACAATAATATTTACTTTTTTATTCTTACTTACTTACTTAGCTTACCAGCTATGGATTACCAGCTATGGATTACCAGCTATGGATTACCAGCTATGGATTATCCTAGCAGGGTCGTCAGAGAGAAAGGAGCGCTAAACGCTACAATCTCTGCAAACCTTTTTTGCTCATACATGCTCTCCGAGGAGTCCTCATGCTTTTTACGTGACTTTTCTCCAGCAT
>DWNA01002147.1:0-12481 GCA_018249835.1 Heliconius besckei
TAATTAAAAAATTATCAAATACGGGATGTATTACATAATTTTTTAATTAATTAGTAAGTGATAATAAGAGATGTTTTATATATGTACTTATAATAAATATATAAAATGTATATTATCTATTAAGGAACTCATTTTTTTATAATAAGAATCAAGATGGATTGATATAAAATGTAACAATCACAAGTCAAAACAATTTTTATTAATAATTTGTATTATTTTCCTCTTCAATTATTTTTTGAACTTAGATATTATATGTAATACATAATATAACGAACCCAATGCAACAAATATTATGTATACAACTATAGAGAGAACTTTTTTAACATTAGCATAACTGGAGGTCAGCTGCAGACGATGGAACCGGTTTACTGCCTCCAGTCCAGTATGAACTGGTGTGATGTCATCAATGACATCATCATCATCAAATTTTCTAACATATTACAATATATTTTAAATTAAAATAGTACAAAAATATTATTATATATTCGAATCAAACTATTAGGAGTATAAGAATAAGTTTATATAACCAAAACTATTACTAATACTCGAAACAATAAAATATTAATTTAAAATTTGTTTAACGTCTCGATTGCTAGTCGCCAATATTCTAGCATGCAATAAAAACAATTATATTAGATTATGAAGATAATCCCATTTTTATAATGCCAACATATAACAAGGATATAAGCATTAAGTTGAAGATAAAAAAAAGTATAATTATTATAAACACAGGTGTGGTAAAAACGATGATGGAATTTTATTAATAATTGTCGACACAAAATGGTGTATTTAGGTCGCAGGCCACTCCTGTGTGGCCGCCGCCCGTCTTACCCCCTAATTTTAACCACCCTTACTTCACGAATAACGAATATATTTCGAACGCAAACAAGACTATACACCTTGCGATCACTAAGCGTGAACTGATTACGTCGATAATAATAATAATATATTATCATAGAAAACCGAACCGATCGAACTATATATATCAATAAAGACATTAAATGTTTCTGGTTTTTTAGGTATCATGGCTCATCTAAGGAGGATTCCTTAGATCATCCATCTTTCTTAAACTTTTTAATTAACATTTAAATTTAAAAAAACTTTATTGGCAGATCACCAGAAAATCTTAAAATGTATTTTTTTCAAAAAAGCAAATTAAATAGGTACATGTACTTTTATGTAATGTTAATGTAAATACAATTTTATGGTACGCGGACTGAACTTGAGAACGATTGTGATAACTCATTTTAGTTATTAGTCGTCGTGGCGCAGTGGCACAAGCGTGTGACTGTAAAAGCGACGGTTGTGAGTACGTTTCCCAGTCAGTGGAATGAAATATATATTGTTTATGAATATTTTCATTTCTTTGCAGTCTTTACTCTGGTAATAAGGCAAAACGTAGCGCTGATTTTCGCCGCTCAACACGCAATACTTCGAGACTTCGGCGAAAATGGGGAACGGAGTGTATGAACACTAGGTTCAGTCTGTACTTTTATGTAGCTCCTAAACAGCTTGACCTCCCTTTATATAAAATAATTTTATTTAAGTAACTGTAACTTTAAAGTGCCAATTAAAACTCATTTAATGAGCAATTTATTCCACTACTTTATTTATTTGTCACTTATTTTAATACTGGCTAATGAGATTTGGAAGAGTGGTTGTGCACTATTTTATGTATGATACGCAAGGCGGAAAACCGAAAATAAATTTTCTTCTGTGAATTAATTTTTGGCGCACTTATGAAATATCTAAGTAGCTTTAATAACATTCTATTCCATCTCTAAAGATACAATTATTTTATAATTCAATGGCGGTATAACAAATTAATATACATGCCAAAAGTTAATATATAAGTCAAAATTCCAAAGCAATGCCTACTATAAAAAATGTAAGTACCTATATTTAGCGATATAATACTACAACTTAAAAAATATATATTATAACTGTAAAATATATATGTTACAGTGGTTTTATAGGCTATAAAAATCTTTATTACGATAGTTAACATTAAAATATATTTATTTAAAAAAATATACAATCCTTTACCGGAATAATAGCTTTAAACTTGTACAATCCTTTTGAGATTAAACTTTGGGTCACTTTTTAAATATTCACTATTTTTATTTATTAAAGAAACACATTTCGAATATAAATTTACGTTATACGCGATTTTCGTTTCGTTCGTTATGCGCAACGAATTCACGTCGTCTAGAACCAAAACATGAATGAAAAAAACTATGGAAACAATTATTTCTGTTTCGTTCATTATTATTTATGCCAAGTAAATTGAACATAATGTTTAATGTTTTTAAATCAATGAGTTAACTGGACTATTAAATTTTTTTTTTTTAGTCAATTTATTAAAATATTTTTGCTTTATTTTTATTTAACACGGTGTACATTTTATTAATTTATTGTTTTATTACAGAACGCAGAATTTCCTTATGGCAAACGTCAGTGTCAAATTCGTTTGCGTCGACTCCGAATTGCGATCTTCAAGTTTCCATTATTTTACTGACGAAACTCGATTTCAAAAAACGTTAAAACCCTGTAATATTAATGTAAAATAGAGCTACAAAAGGCTTGATACATAGCCCTTGTACTAAAAATAACATCTGCTTAAATTACTTTTGAGAATGTTTTACTTTAAAAATCGAATGAAATAATTAACAATCGTATAAAACTGAGTATAATGGCTCCTGGCAACAAGGAGCGGAATCCAGGACATACAGGCACTATACCTAAAACTAAAGTAAGAAATAATTGTAATGTGCCACAAGAAGCTGTAACTCCAACACGACGAGACATGGCTACTAATCTAGTGACGGTAAAAGCCTTTTTAAACACCTAACTGCTATTGCGTTAAGTCCGAAAGTTTTTTCAAAATGTTTTATCATTCGTTTGTACGTTATAACTGCTGAATGCTCACTAGATCTAACACTTTTACTAAGCATATATATTATGTGTATTTTTAGAAAATGTGGAACGCCAAACATATTGGATAACTGCCAGCATATTCTAAAATGTTTTAGACATACAGTGATTTAAAATTCTTTCTGTTCTATTAATATTTAATTTCAGTGTATTAAGTTCAGTATTAAATTCAAGTTAGACCACAATTTAAACTGTCCCATATGGGTAGTTGTTTTTCTAAATTGAAATTAAAACAGGTATATCAAAAATAGTCCATATTTACTTTATATCTACTAAGGCTACAACTTGTATATTATCATTATTGAGTGGACTAAAGAGAGTGCAAAATTTTTTAGACTTCTCTGGACTGGGTTCCAGTTTCAGAATATAATACAAGATCAAACTGTAATCAGACAAGAAAGCAAACAAACAATACTTCTGACCAAGAGTTAACTGATTTAGGTAAGTGTCAATTTTATGTTCAAAATTAGAATCTGAATTCAATACTTTAAAAATCTCTCAGGGACATCTTGCTTTGATTTTGAATTGAGGAATATTGTTGTTCTATTATCCTTTATTGAAGAAAGCTGTGCAACATGTGAATCATTTTGATGAACCCCACTGTACCTGTGGTCCAAGATACTTTAAGCATTTGGAATATGCTGTGTATGATGAATAACTCTGTATTATTTCTTTTTGTGGGAAAAGCCACAAATTATTCTTTTATTTATTTATTTTAGATAATTCGGTATCATTTGAAAGTGGATTTGGGAGATTTGTGCCAGTAAGACCTCAACCCCGGGTGTTACCTTTAACTGTGCAAAATCGTGAATCTTTAGCAGCAGACCACCATGAGGATAATGCAACTTCTTCCTCGCAAACTTTGCATCCATTTGCTCACCAAATGCAAAATGGTAACATTTTTGTTTTTTTTTTAAAGAGTATTCAATATTTTGAAGTTATTGTGGTGCAACAGCACAGTATCTGACTTTAAGTGGTGTTCAATCTCTGCTCACAGAAATGAATTATTTTCTTTCCACACTCCAGTGCAAGATAAAGAATAGCATTCTGTGTCACTACTCAATATGCAGTGTCTAAAAAAAAGGCAGAAAGAAGTGTCTTAACCCAAGGTTTCCTCAGCCTAAAAATATATTTGTTTTTAAATACATCATACATTAACAATACATAAATACATTAATAATACAAAATATTAGAAAATTATGTTCATTATTAATATATATTCTTTTGTATCAGGGTTAATTCCTCATTCCAATCATGCTGCCGCTGCTGTTATGATTGTGAATCCAACGACACCTAATGCTATTGTAGGAAATATGTCACAACAATTTAATGTAAGTCAAATATACATCAATGAAACAGTTATTGAAACAGTTTAGCTGTTAGATAAATGTCATATAAGTTTTAATATGTTTGTAGTCTTCAAATCAAAGCAGAAATAATCTGACAAGGAATATAAATTCCACTCGCAATACATTTGAAGGAAACAATTCTAACAATAATAATACTCAAACAAGTAATTCAAGATCTGGAACTAAATCAGTTAACTTAATGAACAATATGTATGATCAAGGACAAGGCAGTTTTAACAATATAAATGAGAACAATCATGTAAGTACCAGGAAATGCACCATTGTCTTTATCTATAAGAAAAATGTCACTGATTAATGTAATGAGGGAATTTGTCAATATAATAGAATACAAAACAATATTTTTTTATTGTTTGCTCGTTTTTGTGTATGCTAATCTCAGAAATTACTCATTTACTTGGAGTTTTTACTATACTATTTTGTAAAATTTATCTTGACAATTAGTGTTTATTTTATTGCAATCGGTTCATAAATAAAAAGTTAGTACTTTTCTATGCAGATGAAGTCATGGGCACAGCTGGTATTGAATAAACATTGTTTTTCAGGTTCATAGAGAATCAGCAAGGGCGTTAGGCGAAGCGATCGTGGCTGCTTGCCCGGACGCCGCCGCTGTGGAGCGCCGACTCGGTCAAATAAGGGAATATATACGTGTCACATCCTCGCTAGTTGATACTATGAGAAATTCTGAAGATGAGGTTTGTATTTTGATTTGATTTATTCATTAATATTTAATATAATATTATGTTTTATATAGTACAAATTATAATATAATTTAGGCTTTTATTCAACACACCAAAGAAGAATATGATGAATTGGTAAAAATGGTGATGCAGCTCAGAGAAAGTGAAACAAAACTAGAATCTATGCTATCTGAAAACAACGAAATACCAAACGAAGATTCAAATCCATGTAATGAGATACAAGATGCAATTGAATCAGAAAGTAAAATTGAGATTGTATCTGATAAAAACTCAATTCAAGATAAAACTTGCAATATTAAAACCACTAACGATAATAATGTCGTTAATTTAAAGAAAGTAACAAATATAGAAAATGAACACCTAAACAAAACTATAACAAATATAAAACCAAGTGATGAGCCACATGTATCTAAAGAAATAAAATCTAATGAGAATGAAGACAACATGGCAACAAGCACAGTAGAAATAAAAGAAATAGATTCCATACCATGTGCAGTAATAGAGGTAAAGAAAGATGATCAACAGCTCAATGATATTTTAAGAAAAAATATCATGGCTTGCATGGACAAGATAGCACTCATTCAGGATATGAAAACTAAAAACAAAGATTCTAGTAGCGTCGAAATTCAGGTTCCATACTGTCGTTGTGTGACGTGTGCCCATATGTCTTTCATTATAACATAGCATGATGTCATTTCAGTACGAAATAACCATTTTTAACATTTTCAATGTGTTTTTCCACACTAAGGATAGACAATTATTTTAGAAAAAATCTCGCTATGTTCAAGTTTTTTTACGTTTTCTATGAAATAACCAATTTCTAACTCACTTATTCATCGTTCGAAAACAAAGCCTTGTTGAACAAACAGTGTAAACATTATTTTGAAAAAAGAAGCGTTGCTTTAGATTGTTTTATTTCGATTGATGTTATATATTATAGAATTGTTGTTGAACGTTTGTGGTTTTTTAGTAAATATCATTTGCCGTGTAGTATGAGTTTTATAAACATATTTAAATATATTTTTTACCATTTTTCAGCAAGACGTAGTCGTAAGACCAGTGTCAGTTCAAAGTAATGGATCAGCTTACAGCGAAAATGAACTTTGGCAGAATGAAATTAAAAACAAAATGGAAATTTCTCAGATTCGTCTGACGGCTTTAAAACAGCAGCAGAAAAGACTCCTGAAGTATCAGGTACGTAAATCATGATGATGATGATAATAACCCTTTATGACCGATTTCAGTAAGGGTGACCAAATCGTCGTTAGAAAAGGAGACCACAACTTTAAGGCCGGGGTAACCTAGTATTTAGATACACTGTCCACCACTTTCGAAACATTGCGTGTTGAGTGCCATAACTTAAACGTTTGTCTTCTTATGAGAACGTGGAAATGAAAATAATTCATTCACCCGAATGACAATTGAAACCGGAATCGTTATATTTACGGTCAAGTTCTCAATAGTTACATAAATTATTGTGTATGTTATGTAGGATAATTAATTTTTACTAAAACTTTAAGGCCGAAGCTAAGCAGCAATTAGAAGAATTCAATAAAGAAAGGCAGTCACAGGAAATGCATCATCCTTCTACGTCGCATGAGAATTACAATGGAATGCAGGTATTTAAAAATAGATACAAAAACCGGACAAGCGCGAGCCGGGCTCGCCCACCGTGGGTTCCGTATAATAATTGGAGGCCTTAGCCAGATCCCTTTCATCTTATATTTCACTTTAACTAGCGGCTTTAATACAAAATTTTAACTCGATAATCTCCAAGCGTTCCCGAGGTAAAGGGTCTTGACAGACAGACAGACGGACGGACAACAGAATGATCTGATAAAGGTTCCTTTTTTTCTCAAAAAGTACGGTACGGTACTACTACAGTACCGTAAAGGGTACCGCCCAAAAAAATATTATTTTTTCATGATGTGTTCACGCAAATATCCACTAACACCTATAATTATAAGTGCATATCGTTTTCACATAGCTTAAAATTAAGTAACGTCGAATATGTTTAAACCTTTTTAAATGGACGAACAATGGATTTTAATGCAGTTTTCACGAAAAAACAATGTTTAAAGAGGAAGATGAAGGCAAGGCAAGAGGAATTTGTATAAAACATGCATATTGTCATAGAGAGAAGCCTAAAATATCAGTGTTCTGTAATGTGATTTCGCAAATAACATGTTTTAGGATAAAACTAAAATAGGTAGTTACAGTACGACCGCCAAGTCGTGGCTGCTTTGAAGATAGGCATAATGAACATATGCGTAATGTTCACTCGGCAAGAGTGCGCGCTATAATTTGTGAACAGTACAATACTAAAATCGGTATTTCAAATATTTTATAATAATACATTTTTATCACTCAAAAGGTCTATATAAGACCTCCCGGTCTAGGTCGGTCTATATAAGACCGTCGTGACGCAGCGATACAGCGTCTGACAATAAATGCGATTGTGGGTTCGATCCCTGATTGGACTCGAATAAATTTTAAAATATTTTCATTCCTCGTTTTGGGGAAGAAAAGGCAAAGCGTGGCAATGATTTTGCCCCACTCAAACGATACTACGATAATTGAGTGGAAGGGTGGGAACAGAGTGTCTTAACACAATTTTCTGTCTGCCCATCCCGTACTACATTCGGGATACAGCGTAAATCTAAAAAATAATATATTTTTTCAGAACTTAACCCTAAGTGCCAATTACCCCGCACGTATGTACGGCACCAACCAGATCGGAGTAGCGACGACGCTGCCGCAGGGCGAGGGCGTCAACAACATGGACTCCGCTCACTCTGTACACAGCCACGACGAGAGATTCTCACTACGCGATGGCAATATTGCAAGCAGCGAAGTATGAATTTTGATACATTTACTTGATTTAACTAATACACATTTCATTTAAGGTTGTTTATTGATATAGTTCATAAGGCTGTATATTGAATAAAATGTGAAATACCAATGCCGAATTGTAACACTGGGTTCTCTCAACCAACCCTACAGTGCGGGATACAGCGTGAAGCTGTTTTGATTTGATTTTTAAATTACTTTTATATCCTCAAGCTGGTATGATAATGGGCGAATGTCTGGTAAGAAAATGGGCGTAAAAAAGAAATAAAAGAACCATGTAAGCTAGCTTAGCTCAATATTTTCCACATCATATGATGGTTTTTACTGAGTTTATCGGTTCTTCTATTAAAGCAATAACACTATTAAACTTCTATTAAAGCAATAACAATTTGTATATAGGAGGCAGCAGGTGGCGGTCGAGACAGCGAGGTTGAAGATGACGAAGGCATTTTGACTGAACGGGAGCGCGTACTGCGACTCAAGTTACAGGAATTACAAATGAAAAAGCAACACATGGAAAACTTGGTATGTTAATATTTTCTCTTTTTTTAGAATTCCCGCCCTTATTAAATATTTTACTATGTAATGTTTTTTATATAACATAATTAAAAAAGAATTCTTGAGACAGACAGGCATGTTGAGTGACGGAAAACAACTACGCGCTTTGCATCGTTACTAGAGTGAAGAAATGAAAATATCAAACATTTCGTTTCCCGAATGGGAGAAGAACCCACAACCGTCGCGTTTACAGTTTGCAGTGTTGTGTCCTTGCTCCGCGACAGCCTCATTGTGTCTTAAGTTTATATTTTCTTTATTGCATTTAATAAAATCTGTTATAGAATCAATTTATTGATATATAATGTTATGATTTTGTTTAACAGGTATCGGAGTTTCAAAAACTTCAAATGGCGACTCGATTAGGCAGCTCTCATAACACTTATTCTAGTTCTAATGAAGACAGCGCAGATGATGAACCTTCACGAAAATGTAATATACTAAATAATAATAATAACTTTAATCTCAACGCTTTTTAAGTTTTTAAATTACACTTAATATGTACATAAATCTAATTTAATCATATTTTAATTCAGGTAATAAATCAGGCGTGAATCTCAAAAATGAAGACCCTTTCAAACTAATGGAAATAAAAGCCATAAAAACTGCATTGCAGAAAACTAAAGGTAAATTAAAGAAAGACAATAAATATATTTTTTATGTATATATATTTTTTAATAGAAGTATGTCGGGAAACCCATACATAAACTATATACTATGAGGCCGTCGTGGCGCTTTGGCGCATGGCCGTGACTGTGAACACGATGGTTGTGGGTTTGGTTTGCACTCGGGGCAATGAAATATTTAATATTTTCATTTTTTCGCTGTAGTAAATATATAGAGCATCGAAGTGAGTGAGGCAACACGCACAAAATTCGGCGGGAAGTGGGAAAGGAAGTATTTTAACACTAGGTTCCCTTTGTACATTCTGATAAATGGGGGGTGCAGATTGAAGCTGAAAAAACAAATTGGTTTATACATAATTTTGTCATTATTATTACTCTATACACTACCATATATGTATATGATAGTGTAAACGTAACGTCGTAATAAATACTTATCTTATTCGTAGATCTTATGCGGTCGGTGGAAACATTTGAAGCGGATAATATCTCGGGTAATCACGAAGACAGCTTCCACATGTCTAGTCATTCTAATATTCATGACAAGTGAGTTTTAGTTCAAAATATAAACTGACCTATGTTTCTTATATTATTTTTATTTATTACTAGGGTATGCGTAATTACTTCTATACAAATTTTCTTAAATTTTTCAAACAACATTTAATACTGTTTTCAAATTGGGTAGAGCCAAGAATATACAAGATTTTGAATGTGATTTCATAAAGAATATATTTTTGTGTCGGTTATCTTATTTTTCTATCAAAATAACAAAATTGTGTGTTTAACTATACTAGAGTTGCCATAGTAACGAAACTAACGAAAATATACAAAAGTGTATATTGTGAAACATATTATAGTAGTGTGTATTATACTTATTAATTTAATGGATCTTTTATGCGTTATTTAAATATTAGGTTTAGCACTTCTTTTCTATATAAATCTTTATTGTGCTAAATTTCATACTCCTCAGTCCGCACATTTTTGCTTCACGTATTAATATATAGATAATTAAATATTCCAGTAAATCAGAAGGAGGTAGTATAGGCGGCTGGTCCAACGAGGGCAGTGTGTGCCGCGTGCGTAACTCACTGCCGCAAAGACATAAGTTCACCAATGAGCATCCGCAGCATATGCAGCCTCATATCCAGCCGAATATACATCCGCATATGCAGCCGAACATACAGCCGAATATGCAACCTCATATACAGCAGAATATGCATCCGAATATACAGCCGAATATGCAACCTCATATACAGCAGAATATGCATCCGAATATACAGCAGAATATGCAGCCTCATATACCACAGAATATACAGTCAAACATACAGTCGCAAATGCAATCGCATGCTCAGCAAAGTAAGTGATGTTTTGTACGCAAGGGGAAACCTGGAAACTTAGTGTTAGGACGCCCCACTTCCCACTTTCTTCTAAATTTTGGAGTCATTGGATATTTATTGAGTTGCGGAATTCAATGCCGCGCGTTATTATTTTATGATATTGAATATTAATAGAAAGTCATCGTGGTGCAATAGGAGAGCATTAGACTGTAAATGTGATGGTTGTGGGTTCAATCCCGCTCCATTCAAAGGAATTATATTAGTTTCCAGTTCTGCTAAGACAAATCGCGGCGTTGAGTTCAGCCATTCGACACCGTGGCCTAAATTTATATGAATATTGGAACACGATCTTAATACCAGATCCTCTTGGCATATTAATTATACTTACATGCAATATAAAGGATGAAGCAAAAATTAAATCGAAAGTGGAGTGTTTAACATTGAGCTATTTCCTGTTTCATTTAAGGAATGAGCGATGCGCAATATCTCGACCATTGCGCGGAAAGTAGCGATCTTAACGCTAGACCCTTCTGTCTATCTGTACTGTCTAAGTATACGAGATACAGCTTAAAACTATAAGCAAAGTATTAAACAATATCTTTTTTATGTGTAGATCATGAAACCAATATAAACTCACTCCAAGAGCTAGCTCATGAACTACGTATGGAGACGGAGAAGATAATGGGTGAACGCGCGCGCATTAAGGATATGGCAAACAATAAAGGTACCTAAATAAAAATGTATATATTACATCATCATCACCATCATCAACAGCCATCTTTTGTCCACTGTTGGACATAGGCCTTTCCCAATTCTCGCCACCACACTCGAGCTTCAGCTTTTCGGACCCATCCGCTTCCCGCCAATTTCTTCATATCGTCAGCCCATATATATCGTCATATATATTACATATAAGAGTTTTATTATATTTACTTAGATTTTGATATCGACAATAAGCGACCATAGCAGCTTGGTTTTCTGTACAATATGTAACTTATGATTTATTTTGGGCATCGGAATAGGGGTGCTGGGTGGACCGTGCCTACCACAATTTTTAGAAATAAAAAAATCCTAAAAAAATTAAAAAATAAGCTTTTAAACAGAAACATAATTTCATAGCTAAAATAAATGGAAAATAAAAATTATCTTTGAAAAATATTTCATGCTCATGTATATTTTTTACCGTTTTAACAAAATCAAGTTGTGTAACGAATAGTCTCGTGAAATTGGGTGGAAAATGAAGAATTGAGTGTCATAATACTATGTTCTAGATATGGGCCGTAACGTCTTTTAAGCATAACCAGTGATCACTAGTTTCGGGTACACGCGTAGCTAGTTTCAGAAAATAGTTATTTCTGTAACTAGTTACAAATACTTAATACTATTACTTTTATACAAAGTTTAATACGATTACTTTTATAGTTAAATTACAATATCTTGCTACTAAAATGTAATTATTTATTAATTTCTTTTATATACAATTATTTTTATATATTTTTTTATATACACTTTATTATATTATATATTTTTAATATACAGAAATTTTATATAGTTTTTTCGCTGATCGCTTTTTAATAATATTTGATATATTTAATTACGGAGTGAAATAAAAATTCCAAATTAAGTAAAAAAAAAATTTTTACACACAAAATACATTCAAAAAGAGGGAATAATTTTACACTTACAGAATGGAAAAAGAAATTTAAAAATCCAAAAAAAATAAAACGCGAGACTGACACGTAATTGCAAAATAATACGGTTTAAAATTGGATGAAACTTAAGACCAAACTTGAGGTAAAAACCAGCTGGTTATGGGTTCGATACCCACTCGAGGAGATGAAATATTTATTTAAATTAATATTTTCATTTCTTCGCTCTGGTGTCGTGGTAAAGCGCGGAGTTGACTTCTGCCACTGAACACGCAATGCCTCCAGAATTCGGCTGACTACCCTGCTGTATGTGGGAAACAGCGTGAAGCTGATTTATATATTTTATTTTTTAAAATTGAAAGTAAGCACAGAGCACAATAGATTAATTTATTTATTTATTAGGAAGACAACGTTACATACTACAAAAACAGGCTTTTAAACTTGTAACATAAACACAGTTATAAA
>DWNA01002148.1:0-12481 GCA_018249835.1 Heliconius besckei
CTGCCTCAGAATTCGGTGGAAAGTGGGGCACAGAAGTGTTTTGATAGGAACGAAGTGTCTTAACACTTGCTTCCCAGGTTTCGTGCTGTGTCTTCTTTGAATGAAGTTTAAGCAAGAACAAAACAAATACTATAGATGAAAGTATGTGGACTGACACATTTCTATTGAAAAATGTAAATAATCATGTTTACCTAAAAGCTATTCACAGCATTGAAGGCGGGCTTGTGACAAGTGACAATTTCTACTGCCTTAGTTTCGACTCGAGCATTAGAATGAGTGTTTAGCATTTCAATACTTAACATAGAAATGTTGGTTTTGAATGGAATTATGTTATAATGTTCTGTTAATTATTTTGAAGGAAACAAATGGATCCAAATAAATATTTAAAAAGTGTAAAATATGTATAAACTTAAGAGAGATCTGGAGGTTCATCCTGAATCGGCTTCCTTTAACTTCGCTGAATATTTAATGCTTATTACAGTTAAATCAGTTCACAAATAAAAAAAGTTATAAAAAAGTATTTGCTTCGTCAAAATTTTTACATTTTTTTATTGAATTGGTTGAAAAATTAATTTTTGATATAGCCTTTAAAATAATAACATCACGAGGACACGTGAGTAATTTAGATTATTAAATAAATAACAGTATAGTTCAAGCGGGCGAAGCCGCGAGCGGGTCGCTAGTAAATAATAAATAGTAAAATAATAAATAGTAAATAGAGACATTAGTAAAATATAATAATCTCAATCAAATATTTCCTACCCAGGTCCTACAAAGGCAGTAATGCGTTTGACTATTACCTATTAATAATGTAACCACGCTGTACCGAGCTCGGGGACCTGAATTATTCATTATCGCCCGGGAGGTCGTAGACTTTGAGAATAACCTATGTCGAAGATGTATAGTTAGTGAGGAAATGTTGTTGATAATATTTTGTTATCAAAAAAAAATTAGCTATACACTGTATCCCGCACATAGCAGGGTAGGCAGAGGGAATTAAATGTTAAGACACTCCGTTCCCCAATTTCTGCCGAATTCCGGAGACATTGCGTGTGGAATGGCAGAACTCAACGACGCGCTTTTGCCTCAAGTCCAGAGCGATAAAAAAGAAATATAAAATGAAATAAATTTTTTATCTCCTCGAGTGGGAATCGAACCCACAACAAGTCGGTTTTGCAGTTACTTTTTGTGCCCTGGCGCCGCCACTGGCCTGGTCATTCGAGCCACATTTAGAAAACTGTATATCGTTGTAGAGTCCAATCGCAATTGTCGCGGTTATGTTTAACTTTAAATACAGAATATTTCATTATCGCTCGTCTCGTGGCTCTGTAATTCCTTTTTTTTTATCTTAAAACTCGATTCTCAAGATGAATTTGATCTTTAACAAGATATTTATAAATTAATTGTTTTTACTGTAAAATGATAATATCAAAATATGTATGTATAAATTTCATTCAAAGGCCAGCTATAGCGCAGGAGTTCAAGCATGTACAAATGCGATAGATTGTGGATTCGATTCCTACTCGAGGGAATTAAATATTTGATTTGATTTCTTCGCTCTGATGTCGAGGTACAGCGTTGAGTTCCGCTTCTTATCACGCAATGCCTCCAGAATTTTGTGGAAAGTGGGGAGCGGAGTACTTCAACACTAGGTTCAAATAGTGTTTTTAATCTTAGAAGTTTAAATAATACTGATATATTTTCTTTTCAGATATCGGGACGACGCGCTGTGCTGGTCTGACAGGTAATTTACTTTGAAATCTTCGACATTATTTAAAAATCATTTTTGTTATTTTCGATATTTGTATATCGTCGAAAATAATTTGTACATTATTTTCAAATTTCTGTAAGTAAGGTAAAATTCTGTAAGTTTTAAAAAAAATAAAAATGTTGTTACTAGTTGTTGTTAGTCGCCTCACTCAAGGGACGCAGGTTCAAATGCTATTGAAGTACAATTGATAATAATACAAGTGTCATCATTTACTTACAAATTAAAATAGAAAAAATGTGATAGCTTAATACTATTAATTAAGTATGCTGAAAACAAATATACGGAAATTAACGGGATGTAATTTGACTAACATCTGATGGCTTTTAATTCTGAAAACGTTGCGTGTTAAGTGGCGGAGTTCAACGCCGCGACTTGTTGCTAAACAACCAATTGACGACCTGTGCTAATAGTAGAACTAACCAAACATAACACGCAATAGCAATACGAAATATTAAACCATGCAATTTATATTTACTTAATTTTGATTATATTTATTTTTTAATAATTCAGTAAACACACCGAAGGCCGCGGCTTAATTAATACAATACGTAAACAAACGCCGCGCAGTGCAAACGGACCGACCACTCTAATATTTTAATCTCGGTCAGAACAAATATTTGGTGTCCGCCTAATCTCACGGATTTCGTATTAGAATTCGATTTAGGATGTATAAATGGAGGATGGTCTGTGTGGAAAATCCTTGGATTGACTTGGTGTAGGTTTGGTCTTATGGCTAGGCTAGTTAAGTAGATAGATTAATAATTGTAATTGTTGAAGCGAGTCTTGGTGCAAGGGTAAGGGTGTGACTGTGAAGGCGACAGGTTCGATTCCGAAATTAAATATTTAATATTTTAATTTCTTTGCTCTGGTGATTGAGTTCGGTGGAAAATATAAATAAACTAAACGGATTGTCTTAACATTAGGTTCAAAGTTACCTACCCAGTTAAATACCATAGAAAGTCCGTTACTCAAGTTCTCGTTCAAAAAATAAATAAATTAAAATACAAATACACAAGTAAAAAACGTTAAATTGTGTGCGACAGGTTGTAGGTTAGATTCCCATCCGAGAAAATGATATATTTAATATTTTCATTTCCACGCTCCGGTAACGAGGAAAAGCGCTGCATTGAATTCGGCGGAAATTTGAGACCTGAAGAGCCTTAATGGAAACTTCTAAGGTTCCCTCTGTCTACCCTGCTATATGTGAGATACAGCGTGAAACTTAAAATCACAGTCCCATAGTAAGAAGTAGAAGTAGAAGAAAATAACCCTAAAATTTAAACCACTCACATTCAAATCAAAAACAAAATTACATATCTAACATGATCCCATCTAAAGTATAAAAGACACATGGTCTCCGGAAACGAGTCAATACATCTATCATTCACCGATATTAAGGTTTACATCATAAAGCGTTATGGTCATCATGCGGTTTCAATTGGATATCGACTTCCCTTGTCCGGGGGCGGTCAGAAATGGCTTATTTTGTGGCTTGGAAAACAATGGGAATTTGTCTTAGGGGTGGTTGGATAAGTTTTTTTTGGTATTATTTAAATTGATCGGTTTGAATCTTTGAGAAATAATATTTGTTGTGAAAAAATGTATGCTTAGTTCTATTTTTTTTAGCTTCACATTGTATGCTATTCATAATAGAGTAGGCAGAGGGAATCTAGTGTTAAGACACTTTTTTCGCCAAATTTTTGAGATATATCTTAAGCAAATACGATTGTCCTCACAGTCATGCCCGTGTGCCACAAAGCTCTTTTTTTCTCCTCCTTATTATGAACTTTCTTTTTCCTTGTAAATTTAATCCTGTTTTTATTTCGAAATATTTTTTTAATCTGCTAATGTGAATTAAAATAAAAAATACGAGAAACAACTTTTTGCATAATCTTGCAAGATTACAGCACATGTTCAGCCCTACCCGAACAATGGGTCAAACCGGCCACCACAGTTTAAGTTAGGGTTAGGGAGTTATGTATCGGGTATCGCGGTCGAGCAATTACGGCGGCTTTGGGCCACCGCTGGCCCATAATGACCGCGTGTCGCAAAACGGGATTGTTGTTTAATTGTTTTTATCACTTGCACTTGCACTGGAGGTAACAGGTTCAATTCTAAATGTAAGTTTCGATTTGGAATTTCTAACTAATACGGTCTGGATGGTGCTGTTATTTTAAGTTATGTTTCGTAGAAAGTGAAGGGTTTATGGTGTAAAAAAAAAAAACTTATTAAAAAAAATATATATATATGTTTTTATCCATATGCGATGTTTCGGCCACCCTGTTGTTGGGTTAGGTTAGGAGAACCGAGAGCCAAATTTTGTGGTCGCTTTAAAGGTGCCGATGTAGATGTAGAGATGTTTCAACTTCTCTTTTTTACTATAAATTATATGATACTTTTATTATTCATTCTTTAGTCAATTTTTTTGATTGTTAACTAGTCATTGCCCACAAATTGCGTGGATTTTAAGGCATAAAATGGAAAATCTCGCTTTCTCCACTTGCCGAAGGAATTTCGAGAAGCTCTTTTTAGGACTCCTTTTAATCTTTAATCTTTCTATATGGCAAATTTCGTTGTTTCTGTTTTTAGTTAGGCGTCCAGAGCGTGCCAGGTAAGCATTAAGCAGAACGAAGGAACTGTGAATACGAAGAAGATACTATAGTAAAAAAAGGATGATGTTACACAATAGGAAAATACATGTTAAAAAGAGATGCCGAAATCGAAGACACGAAGAAGATATAAATTTTGTTAATTATGATTACGTGCCTTAGGTACATATCTCTGAGACAATAATCATGAAATTGGGACGGCACTCACGGTGGGCGAATCCGACTCGCACTTGACCAGATTTTATTCAAATCATGAAATCGCTTATACATAACAAAGCTTAACCTCCAAAAACAATATCGTATATAAGTAGGTCCCTACGTAATGACCTTTAACCACAAAACAAAAATACTTTAAACAGACAGAAGGCATGATTAATAAGCGATTGTGTCCAAATACAAACAATAACACCCGACTGGATATTTCTGCTTGAAAAACGTGCTTGACAGTTAAAAGTAAATATTTTTATATAAACATCTAAGAATTAAAATACTTAAATTTAAGCCTTAATTTAAAAGAAATAAGGTTTTATAAGTATTCGTTAAGTAATAAGCCTTATATGTAATTTACCTATATGTCATTCCCTCAACATTAGTTATTCCCACGACATAACTCGCATGCAAATAGATCTACTTTATGCGAATTAATTAATTTTTTCACTGTTTGTTCTGACCGCCGATACTTATAGGATATATTTTTACGTTTAAATACTTACTGGGCTGCCAATTAGTGGATACACTAAATTAGACCATAATTATTGAAATAAGGGAACACTATTATATATATATAAAATTTTTGACGTACAGACGACGTACGAACTATTAAACTTAAAACGTTGAAATTCATCATCTCTTTTTGAAAAGAGACTTGAGAGAAAGGTAGAGGAAGATCTCGGTTGACCTTAGAAAACACAGTATCAAAGATATTGGATGAAGGTCACGTAAAAAAATAAAAGGACCCCCCAGAGGGCATGTATGAAGAGGTTGATGACAGTGGAGGAGGGGAAACAGGCATGTAGAGATACGTAGCGTTTGACGCTCCGTTCTCTCTGACTTCCCCGCTAGGGATACAGAGTGAAGTTAAGCGTAAGTGTCTTTTTGACTTGCAATTTCTTATTGAGAAACATTATCTCTTTTTTGTGTTCCTAATTCCTTCGTTTCGCATATAACGTCTTCGCCACGACTGACCTCAAAACTTATATTAGTAACCTTAAAACGGTGATATTTTTTATTCTTTTTTTTCGTGTCCACGAATCTACTGAGTTCTATGGGATAATCAAAGCGATAAGTTGACATTCCACTCTTACACTCATATAGGCACCTATACAATAGTTGCTGAAATTAGTTATAATTATTTTTTTTTCCTTACATTAATATATAAAAACTGAGAGTAAAGAGAGAGAGAGATAGAGAAATCAATGTAACTGATTATATTGCTATAATAAATTTAATCTTAGGTTACAATTTATGGACAGTTAGGTAGTGACTTTTAGATTCTTTATATCTAAAGGAAAAAATAAGAGTCTTAGTTACCTAGTAGGTACCTCACGTATTTCTTTCACAATATGTAAGTAATAAAGCCGTATAATTATCATTATACAGTAATAACATACGAACCAAATATCAGGTATCGATCAAATACAAGTTAATGTTACCTCGTAAACTTGGACGTCACTTATTTGCATTTCGGGAACCTATATTTATTAAAATCACTTCTCTGATCGAAATCGACATATCTTAAAACCAGTGTAAGTATACTCGTATAAAGTTAGCTCACTAGTGACCACACGTGGTTTGGTTTGTAATATTAAAAAAAACATCTCATCACGCTTTTTCCCGTATAGCAAGGTAAAAACGGATATAGTGTTAGGACTCTATTCTGATTCAAAATTCAGTGGTCATCAGTCGGCTTTGTTGTCCACTAGTTACAAATTTACAATAAAGAAACATCCACTAAAACAAAAATGTAATTATTTTGAAAGACTGACAGATATACTCGTACATCGCTACTACGCGGTGTAGAACGCTGAAATGGAGTGGCATGCAATAGTAGATCTCGTTCCAGGAGAAAAAATTTCAATAGTTGCCTAGTTGAACTGTCCATTTTTAAATTTTTTTAGGGTTAATATTTTGTTGATATAATGGGCATGGACCACCCAGCCAACTCTATTTCTACGCCCATGAATCTACAAAAAAGAAAAAAGGATCTTAACATTTATATTTTACAAAAACAAAATTGTGGACGGTCCCTAGTACCTATATATTTTCACGGCGTATATGTTTTATTTTTCAATTTTATATAAAAATTGAAGTGCGCAAGCGCAGCCAATATTTAAGTTAAACGTCCCTAACTGTCAGTAATCTGCGTTGGTTGAGTAAGCTATAAATCAGGCTAAATTATTTTTTCATTACTTTGGGCCACAGGGCTAGTAATCTATTAGTGAAGACTTATCTTACAATTTTATTATATGAATTCTTTTTGAAAAATATTTTATAAAATTTATATATTTAATATTTTATACAAATTTTAAAAAAATATATCTTAAACAAAGTAGTTAGTTAGTATACTACTTTTCCTTAGTAATAAGTAAAAAGCAATTGTTAAAAAGCAAATAGAACTATTCTCATTAAGACATTTCCATTTCCCGCTTTCCTGTTAATTCTGGACGCATTGCGTGTTGAGTGGCGGAAGTTAACGCTACTTTTTACCTCGATATCTTATTAAATATTTAACTTCCTCGAGTGATCGAACTCTCAGCCTCTCGTGTTTACAGACGCACGATTGGCCCCTAGTTATGTAATTTGCACCCTCTCTAATAAACAAAGTGCAGCGTAGAGTTCTGTCACTCTAGAACAATTTGTGTAGTAACAATAAGTCTGATAGGACAATGCTTATATTTAGCATGCGAATAATATTTTGTTATAAAAAATATTTAAATTTTTTATCCATTGTAAATTTTCTTTAGTCTACGTCTTAATATAAGAAAGATGGTATTTTTTTAATATCAGATACTAAAGAAATTATTCGATATCTCCCAACAAGTAATCGTTACATTATAATATATGGTCATATATTCGATTACCGTAAATTATTAGGAACTAAGGATATTCAGCCTAATTTATCTAGGTATAAGAAAAAAAAACAATATGGGTATATTGTAGTTGATTCTACCATATTTTAAATAACATGTGGGTGACAGGTTGTGGGTTCGATTCCCTCACTCCTGATGAAATGAAGTGTTTATTAGTTTCATTTCATGTTTTCTTAATTGATATAAGCTGTTCTACAATTTTTTTTATCCAAAAAATTGGCCCTTTTAATTCAAAAAAGGATGTTTTAATTTTGTCTTTTTTTGATTGACACCATATAAATGTTAATCTATAAACTATAATTATAAATTTTTAAGACATAATGTTCCTCTAAATATTATCTCTAGATTTGCTTATATCTCTCATAGTAAGAGATAAAAAAGAATCAGGAATCTCGATTTCTAATTATTTTGTATCTTTTTCTATGATTTTCACTCCCCAGAAATGGTATGTTAGAAATATGTCTCTTCTCGAAGGTATTGCGATAGGTGATTATAATAAATTATATGGTATTTAGATTACATTTTGAATGGTCAATACTCAGGAACGGTAAATTTTCAGGGCAAACTTCAGGGGTAAAAAACAATTATAAGTGACCTTTTCTACCAATATGTAAACACATAACAGGACTGTTATGTGTTTACATATTCATCTACCACGCTGTATATAGTCTTTTTCTTATTACTTTATAAGGACATCTTTATACAAAGTAACTAGTAATTGTAAACAAAAACATTAATTGGCAATTAATTTGTGTAAATAAATGCACTTACACCTTATTTTATCTAATAAGCTCAAGTTTATTCTTTTGAAGAGTTTCCGTGAATAACTTTTTGTTCATATTATTATGCAGAAATTTTGTAAAGAAACGAAATGGCTTAATAGTCAGTGTTATAGTCATTTCTTATTATAATATCATTAATTCAACAGGTGTTTTATGTTAACTAATACCTAATATAGGATAACAACCCAGATCAGTCGCTACAGTGAAATACTCACCCTGGTGTTCTACATACTATGTTATAGTACATAAAAATGTACGCTAAAGCTAATAACGTCCCTTTTTTTGTATGAAATATGTTTCAATTATTTTGCCAATAAAAACGCAAGTATTCGTTTCAAAGAGGATATTTGGTCTATTTACTTTAGACGATAGTACACTTGACGCTTTCTCGAGAAAATGTCGACCAGTGCAGAAATAAATGTCTTATTTATATGGACCTATTTCGAGAATAAGGTGATAGGAACCTGGTTGAATTGAACTCCCAGAAGACACAAATTTGCGCGTTAACTACTAAGAAAATCTTATTTATAGCGCCTGCAGTTTTCGTGTTCTTAAATTCGCGCCCAGTATTCATGGAAACAGTGTCTTAACACAAGGTTCCCTATGCTTATCCTGCCCCTAAAGAAAGATATAAAGCCAATTGTAATATCATCCTTCGCGAACACCAACAACATCACTCTCAATCATTATATTTAATGGGACGCCTGGAGTTGTTTGCAAGTTGTAGTCGTTCTCATTTATCGGTGCTCATCTAAGGAATGTCATATCGATTATGTCTATAGGACATTCGTTAAGTTAAAAGTGGACAAGGTGGATTGATTATTGCATTTTTTTTGGTTATTGATATATTTTTGTAGGTAAGAATTGGTATATGCCAATTCTATTAAATATATGTTTAAGTTTGATTTTTTCTATTTTTGTACGAATAAAATATTTGTTATGAAGATTCTTGTTGTCGTTGAAATTATTTATTTTTATTATTGATTAAAATCACTTAAAGTAGCTCTCCACCAGGTAATGGCAAAAACTGAGCAATTTTATGATAGCTTACATATCGTAATTTTATGTTAACTTACATAGCTTACATAGCTATATCCCGCACACAGCAGGGAAGGCAGCAGGGAAGCCTCGTGTTAAGACACTCAGTTCCCCGCTTTCCTTTTTTTGAGGCATTGTGTATTGAGTGACGGGACTCAACGCATAGGCTGTAGCCTTGATGCCAGAGAAATGAGAATATTAATAAATAATAATTAATTCCTCCGAGGGGGGGTCGAACCCACAACCGTCACCGACTTTAATTTTTTAATGACTACTTATTTTACTACCTATTTTATGATTACTTATTTGTTATAAAAGTCTAGTCATTTAAATATAGTGCTAAAAACATGATTCCTTAGTATGTAATTGCATTAGAATACATAATTGAACATTATATAGAAATATTTAATATGTTTAACTTAAATTAGAACAAAACGAGATATACTGTATAATTCTTGAATTATTATAGAAAATTGTCACTGTATCGAATTCAATTATACGCTGTGTAATTGGCGGATAAGATACTTTGAGAAATCCAATGACAAAGTTTGGAAAAACTTAAAAATAATAAATAATGAACCTTAACACAACTAAATAAAAACTAAATCGATAGCAAAATAAACGTTGTCATTAAAGTGATTCAAGGAGACTATTATCGAATAAAAAATAATAAGGGTTTGTTTCGTTGTCATTGAAGAATTGATTGGTTTCTAGGTATCGATTTTAAGTGGCTCTAATTATACTTGGAAATACGTGGGACTTATGTCTGTGTGCAGTAAGCCGTGACTGTGAAGCTTCTTAGTATTCTTTTTATATAAGAGGAGAGAGTGGAGAGAGAGGAGAGAGGCCAGTCGTGGCGCAGTGGCACAAAATGTGATTATAAGCATGACTGGTTGTGGTTTGATCTTCAGTCGAAGAAATGAAATATTTATTTAAATGTATGTTTCCATTTCATCGCCCTGGTGTGTGTCTCCAGAATTCGGCGGAAAGTGGGAAACGGAGTGTGTTAACACTAGGTTCCCTCTGTCCGTATGGGATACAGCGTGAAGCTGATTTAGTTTTATTTTTACCTATGTGGTACCTATATATGTCACATTAAGAGCTCTGAGGAAGGATTTTTTTCTTTAAATGAAATGTCAGGATGAATGACAGAAAACGTCACGCCTCTTATGTACTGTACTATGTCGGGACATTAGCGAATTGGCACGTTCTCGGAGTAATGGAATAGTTCTACAAGTAAAGTATTGATGCAGGTCAGTATCATAAACAAAAGAATAATAATAAGAAAATTTTTTTTTAAAACATTTAATGAAAAATTTACCGCCGTCTTTCTTTCTGACATTAATAACAGCATAATGTGTATAAGAAAAATCGATTATATAATTGGCGTATAGAAAATTTCTTACAACATTATGATTTATTATCAATCCTTCAAGAGATTCAAGAACCATCTCCATTGAATTTTTTTCCCAACAAGAATGAATTGTCCAAAGCCGTTCACAAGTTGCTTATAGAATCCTTGACATAAAACTTCGACCGTTTGAAAATTCTTATCTGGATGATTATTAAATACTTAACTCTACTTACAAGGTGTAATACTATTGTGGCAGCAGCCAGTCGAAGCGAACGCGCAAAAAATATTAGTCTAAACGAAGTGCTGTCTCGACAGCGCAATGTGGGGAATGCGCGCTCCTCAAAAACATGGAATGCAACAATGGTAGGATACTATCGAACTTGGCATTTGTTCGTCTCGATCAATTTCGATTGTTGAGGAGTTAGGGTGTTTGGGATGATCGATTTGTTTTATGGTGGGTAGTGGGTACCTATTAGCTACTATGTAAGCACTGTATTAAATCTATGGAGGTCGGTGGCGTGTATATGTGACAGGTTGCGGGTTCGATTCGCACTCGAGGGCTAGGCTTTTTTCATTTTCGTGCTCTGGTAATGAGTTTACCTTTAGCCATTCTGCTACGTAAATGAAGCGCAAAATGGGGAACGAAGTATCTTAACACTAGATTGGCTGCCTATATATAACTCAGCGCTTTGCCTCGACACCAGAACGGAAAAAATGAAAATATTAAACATTTCATTTCCTCGAGTGGGATTCGAACTCACAACCTTTTGCGCTGGTACCCCCACGACTGGCCTATCTATGGAATTTTGTTTTTTCTTTTCTTTAACGATTGGGAGAGCTGGGTACTGGCTACCGGTCGTCAATCGTCTATCGTCTAGTAATGGACATCGTCGTTAGTGTCCAACAATGGCTACGATTTACATTGCACGATTGTTATTTTGACTGTAGCACTTGAATTATATAGAGAGAATAGAAAATATTTGCTATATACAAGTATAGGCCGCGAGGCGTAAGCTGAGCTTTGTGTTTGTGTGAGTGATTATCAAAGAGAGCGCCAGAGAATCTATACTAATATAATAAAGCGGAAGAGTTTGTTTGTTTGTTTGTTTGAACGCTAAGATCTCTGGATCTACTGGTCCGATTTACTTTGTTTTTGTTTTGTATGAAAGCTGCATACTTCAGAAGTGCTATAGGCTATATAATATATATAACATTACATTACACATATAAACTAATATATTTCAAAGTACTTTCTAATTTGACATGCAATTTATTCTGCCATGTTAATAACAACCGTCGCGACGCAACCGTTACCGCGACATTTTGATATTCATCCTTATGAAAATAAATATTATAGTCACTTTTAGCATTTTATCTAGATTGAAATTATAGTTTACTGTATAACATACTAATAAATAATTAAGGAGACGTCACTGATTGGAAATGACCTAGCCTACGGGCGGCACAGTATGACCGACGCGAAAATATCCTTTAGTTCAAGCAGGCGTAGCCGCGTCCGGGTCCACTAATCTTTTATAAAAAAAAAAAAATCAGCTTCACGCTGTATCCCGCACCTTAAGTTCCTAGTACCTAGATTCCCTCTACCTACCCTGCTATGTGCGGGATACAGCGTGATTTTATTTTGTTAAATGTGGGTTATGTTTGCATTTTATATAAAAAAACCACATTATAGCAACTATTTCATACTTAGCCTAGTAATAAGCTTGTTAGATATGTAATATGTATATAAGTGAATGTCGCAATGTTTGTCGTTACGTTGTAAATGTATGTCGTTAGGACAACGAGAGCCAAAAGAAATATTTTAGTTCCGCGGGGTT
>DWNA01002149.1:0-12479 GCA_018249835.1 Heliconius besckei
CAATAATTTGTACATCTCGATAACCAATCTAAAGGCATGTGAGGTCACGCACGCCCCTCCTCCGCCGCCGGCGAGGAAGTCCCTCATTTTGGGAACCACCGACCCGTAAACCCCCACTTTTGGACAATTAAATGCTAATAACATACATAAAAACCATTGGTACATACTTAAATAACAGATTTATATAATGTATTGTTCTTTTTAAGTCTTTGAAGAACCTTTCTTAAATTTTTATGTGAATTTAATTCGTGACTAGTGTTTCTACTCTCCTTTTACCTGTTTTGAAATATTATTCTATATATTCCAAAGTAACTTAGATCCATAATCAATGAAGTAAATTGTAAAATAATACTAAGAGTTTCCTTATAAGTTCATTAGAAACTCTTTACAAAATAACATGCATAAGTGCAATAACCCTTAAGGTAAAAAAAACTCTGTAACGGTCGTGGATTACATAAAAACGCTTATTGTGTAAATCTAAAGGTCAAACATATCAGCTTATTCATTGCAAAATTATATTTTTCCACTATTTGCGATTTTATCATAAAAATAATATAGTCTATTAGTTTTTTTTTTTCAATGTCGATATAAAATGTTATACAAAGTAGGAAGCTATCGTAGGTGAGAACTTTTGTCTGTACGTTGTGTGGTGACCGTTGTTTTATTGTTTTTATTTTGCTATTTCACGCTGTATAGCAGGGTAGGCAGAGGGAACCTGGGAATCTAGTGTTAAAACACTTCGTTCGCACACGCTTGTGCAAATGCAATTAAGTGAAAAACGACTAATTCTTTGTATCCTAATTCATTGTCACATCAACGAGTACACATTACATAGAACCCATTATGTTAAAATTTCTATTATACAACCAATATTAAAAATCCCATAAAAATAAACACTTTTTAGTATAACTTTTGACTTGTCCCAGATATCTTTGTGCGATGACAATTGTACCTGGCTTTTATTATTCCTTTGTGCACTTTCAGGCGAAATACAGCATTGTTTGTATAATTGAATAAATGCTTCGTGTAAGCCCTTTTGTCCGCTCCCTAGGAGCTAAGGACGCGTAAAGATACATTGACAGGATCGTCATAACCCAGTTTTTTTAAACAAACTAACGTAGGACGTGAGCTGAGTGTGTGAACGCGATGATAGTGGGTTTAAATAGTGGTTAGGGGAATATATTTGTCTATATTATAAGGACAGTAGAGTTTCTGTGTGTTTTTACTTTGCAAAATGGTGTAGATTTGGATATAAGATAAAAATATCACGATAGTTTGTCGCTTCTCGTCACTGGGCTACCTGGTTAAATTAAAACACGGAACCTTTAATTAAATTTATAAGGTTATAATCGAATACCGTCGTGGTCACAATTCGGACGTTTGATAAGGAACCCTGTTAAACATATATTACGGCGCATAATGAAATGGCCGTTTAAACGTTACTTATTATCATACATATCGGTGGTCGCGACCATCAAAATCGCTACCAAATCGGTACCCTATAATTTGTGATAAAAAAATCTATTTATAAGATAAAATAAGGCATGGAAAGGCTACCTAAGATGCTCACCGATCGATCTCAACGGACTTTTAATAAATCAATCGTTCCAGGCCATTTTGACGCTTGTCCAAACTTTTCATAGGACGTACATTTGTGCGCCGGCGCAGAACACCGCGCACTTAATTATTCTGTAATGCGTAAAGGTTGAATTTTGTAATTTAGTTAAGTTGCCTCCTATTTAATAACTTTTTATACGTTGGACGGCGCGCAGGTGATTTGTTGTTTTTTTTTCTTCATTTTACCGTTCACCTAAAAAGTCTGGCCGGTCCTCGGCTACTGAAGTAGTTCATGTTCAAAATTATAGTGTTTTAACATGGTGCTTTCTGTTACAAAATTTATATTTATAGCATACGCGCGCCACGCCGTGGCCACGTGGCGGTGGCGGAGCTCCCGCTTGTTTTGGCGACTCCGTGGTCACATTTAATCACCTAGAGGACCACGACGTGCGAATATATATATTTCACCATCTTTACAACAGCTATAAAGGGACTTAATGAACAAACGTCTTTATGACGCCATAGTAAACGTCAGATATCACTCATTTCTCCTCTTGCCCCAACAAAAAAATGCCATAAATATTTCTTAACAGAACAACTCCTACTGAATATTGTAACCATAAACGTAGCTATATAAAATGAGGTTTGGTTTTTGTAATTTTTGTTAGACCCGAAGCTGGAATTAAAAGAACTTAGACGTGGGACGGAACGGGACCTTTTGTTTGCTTAACCCTCGTGTCGTCTGCGCCATAAATATGCAAATGATAGGAAAGTATTCATAACTAACTGGAATAAATAAATATTTTACGGTTGCCAGTTTATGGAAGTGGTGTTGGATTTTGCCGTAACTTTCGGAACTCGTTCGCCCTAGATTCCAACGTGGGGGCCGATCTTTATTAAACGTCTCTTGGAATATTTCTTCTAATAGTTCGATTTGTAGGAAACTCATCGGATATCGTATTCTTGGATATGTGAACCACATGGCGAACTGTGGGAAGGGACTAATCTAAATCAGAAATTTCAAATGGTACTTCAGTGTCTGTGAAGCGTTATCCCCATTAGAGCGAGACACTAAACCAAGCGAGAGGGAGACAGACGAAATGAAAGGAGAGTTTTTCGTTCATTTTTTGCCCCAAAATTCGTGTGTTCGAAAATTTTATTTTTAATACAAGTAAAGTATTCAAAAGATACGAGAGCAGGTAGACGACGGCCGGGCCGGGGTGTTTGCTTAGTTTTTTTATCGCACAAAGACTTTAACTTGATTGATGGTCGTGGTCTGTGACGATGTGTGACCTGTAATTGTTGATGTGATTTTTGTCACTAACGGACGCCGGTCTTGATTTATTAATTTATAACCTCCCTGAGGAGGCGTGATTCCATTTTGACAGTTGTCCGAAACCTGTAATCTTGTGTTTATGGAACGTATTATTTTGGACGGAACGATGATGTGTCAAAATTAGGGTACGAAGTCTTTTTGCTTGAGCATCTGTGTCACAGTGGCCAATCCTTATTCAAGATATTTAATATTTTCTTTATTTTACCTTTATATAAATAGGCGGAATATAGAAAACGTCAATATCTCAACTTTAGCCTAACCAAATAAACAAACAGACGAGCATAACAATAAACTGTGCAAATCACGCATCCTCACACGGCAATACTTTCGCTGCGTTAGTTGAGCATTTAACCGGTCCCTCGGGGGTCATTTCAGCCCAGAAGGTCAGTTTTTCGACCATTAACGCGTTCAGAGGGTTGTGGAGGAATTAAGCAGGGTTATAAAGGTGGTGCATAATGACTCACTCCGGGGTAGTCGAGTAGAATGAAGTGCAAGTAATAACATCATTCCAAACCACTAATATTGTTTCAACGATTAAGGTAGCCCGCCAACTACTGTTATGATTGTCTAGGGATTTATTTATAACCGGGCAAAATTTTAAAACAATTATCTTATGTTATATTGTTTTATACTGCTATGAATTATTTTCATTTCCACGCTTTGGTAACAAGACAAATTACGGCGTTGAGCCCCGCAAGTTAAAACGTAATGTCTACCCTGCCTAGTAAGTGTACGCTGCTATAAAAAATTACGTACGTACTACGTTTCTTCCTACCATCTAAATATCCTATTGTTATCTTATGAAATGTTTAATACCTTTAATATATTTTTTTCATACAAAACCTTGTATCGTTTGGAACACATGAATCCAAATGATGGATTATATTTTTTAAACGCCTTAAGATGCATCGGATTAATCTGTTATGAAAAGGCAGATGTTTCTTTATAAATAACTTTAAAAATTACAATTGTTATGTGAATGTATGGGACAACGTATGTTATTATTAAAAATCCTCTTAAATATCACAAATTTTATTGCGTAACGTTTTGTTTATTTCCAATGTAGTTACGGATTGTATGCCCGAGTGGTAACCTTTGTCCAATAGACCGATTCTTCTTTTAACAAATATTGAAGAGTGCACCGTAAAGATGAATCCATGTGTGATAATTCAAAATAAACACAAATTCAAGTACAAAGCTAAACGTTTTCATTAAGAGCAATCACAATCACGGCAACCCTCAATATTTCCCATGACTTCACCGCTAAGGAGGTTGCAAACAAACAAACACTGTATTCATAACCGCCCGTGTTTACAACAGAGCACTCGCACACGCTTCATATGAAAATAAACGGGCCAAAGTGTTTTTCGACGGCGAAAAAAACAATTTTTAAACAACGCTGACGAGAACAAATACTGATTCCATAGTTAAAGTTAACCCTTAAACAACTACGTGCACGTATGTAACGTACCACATTATGAATAAGTTAATATTCGGCATTCGGCACCCTCATTTTGGGTGCCTTTTTTAATTCCACCCTAAATCCCGCGGGGCTAAAAATTAAAGTGTAATGGTCCAATGTTTAATAACTTATCTGCGGGACAAAATGAGTTTTGCCTTTTGTTAATATAATTTTTAAAGTTAATACCTTAAAAGGGTTTGTGAATCGATGCGTTATTTGCATATAAGTATTAGCTTATGGTATTTTATAAACGAATACTGTGATTGGTATTAGGATATGTTATTGAGTTTATTGGTTTATTATATTTTTTGTTTATATTTATTTTTTGACTGATATTTTATTATACATTAAGTCTAGTTATGTCATTTTAAAGTATTTCAAATAAAACAAATCTAAAATATAAGAACTAGCGTGAATAAAACGGTAAGTATTTATCATGTGACAATCAGCAATGGACGCTGAAACTTGATCGCTTATCACAAGTTCGATCTCTAGACAAAGTAAAAACTCGTCCATAAAGATATTTATCTCAGCGGTAAAAGCGGGAAGTCGAACCCAACCCAATAGACAATATTTAAAATGCAGGTGAATTAAATAACAAAACTATTGCAGTATTGATTTATTTATGAAAAATAAAATTTGTGTTATCATTTCATATTTTTTTATTTCTAATTTTATATAAAAGACAAAGTTCGGAATTAGGTTCTGCCTAGTACCTGATGAAAGTAGTAGGCGAGTGACTTTAAGGCAAAAGATACATACAATACAATAATTTAAAAAAGTAGTTTTTACAAAAATGTTAATATATCTTTATCCACCAAACTTCTAACAACATCAGATTAAGTTAAGATATTCTTAATACTAGAGCAGGGGCGATACTCAAAACAAATTACAAGATTTCGCCATTACCGACCCCTAATCATTGACACATTGATGAAACAATTACAACTCTGGACGCAGAAGGGGTACGTAATCTTGATTGATCTACTACAAATAACAGTTTCTTAGTGACGAATTTACGCCATACTTTTGTTTGGGGTTAACTTTTGTATAGCACTTTAGTGGGGTTAAGTTTGGTTTAGAAGTAAATAGAATACGATAAAACATCTGAAATAAAATAGATAAGAAATCATTTTAAAATTGCTACTAATATACCTGTGTAAATTTCTATAACATTACTATAAAGATATATTCAAACCCACGAAAAATATGTTTAATTTAATTATATTAAAAATACCTAGTAGTTATTATATATTTTTTCTTCTTCTGTACTTAAATATACTTAACATAATACGGTAATCGAATAACTGAAGTAAATTATGCCTAAGCTTATAACTCCATGGACGAAACAGTTAAACACGTTATAGAAAAATAACGACCTGCATAAGAATCAAATGTGATATCATCAATTTAATGACCAAGAAATCAACCACCATACTAAATGGTTATACACTTTTAATATCATACTCATAATAGGTAAATGATCAAAAGGCTCACTTAATTACATTTCATGGCTCAGTTATAACGTGAAAGTTTAAAAAAAATGCTTTAAAATGAAATATACGAGCTGCAATTAAGTTACAAGTAATATCTAATTTTAAACTACAAAGCGTTAATTAAAAACTATGATGGGTTGTAATTTCTAGACTTAGGGTATCACGCAAATTGGCTAAGACCTGAAATTATAGGGCATTTGATCGGGGTGAAATATGTATGTATTGAATATAAGGGGGTGAAGAAGCTATAAATTGTTTATGCAGAATGATATACCTACTAAAAGTTATTTTAAGGGAAAAATGTCTACTATTTTCATTTTAGGTATATAATACTGCATTTTATACCATGTAAAATATTTTAGGCATTTTTCTGTCAAAAATGTGAAATTATTATTGTTTAAAACAAAGTATATCGGTTATTGTTATATAGTTTAATGATATAATATGTATTAAGTAATTATTTGCTTGTTGCATTTGTACTTCGTTTTAATTAGGTGCTTTTTGCTGTACATGCTTAGCAGTACATTTTTAAGCGTACTTAAACATTTAGCATAAAAGTCACAAAAAATCTAATATTACATACAAATTTAAAAGTTAGACAGAAAAAAAACCATTTGAGTCCACTATTCTAACTAAAGTGTGATCACAAATTGATTCAGTTTGTGTTTATAACAAAATTAAACACATCTACTATACAATTGATAAACATTAGGCACCGAAAAACGTTTCTACCCCATATTTGTAGGTAAAGACACCCTAATCCACGTCAGCTGCTTCTGACTGGTCGTAACACCCCCACAGGCAGTCCCTTATTTACCCTCTGACTGCCCAAGACCTCTAGCCACCCTCGAAGTCCACAAAATAGGGTATCATTTTATACTGGTCTCATCGACCGCGACCAAAATGACTTAGCCTACAAATATGTACCGACAATAGCAGGGTTATACGAATATGCTGGTTGCTAAGTACCAGGTTATACTGGTCTTAGTCAACAGGGGCGCTCGTACCCTGTCACATACATAATGAGTGTGTTTTTTTATTATTTTTAGGAATTATGGCGGAGGCTTAAAAGATCGATTGGCGTTTAATGGTTTTTTGCTTTGGGAAACGATTATTAACGCAATGTTGACATTGATACGTATCGAGTTGAAAATCGATACCAATTAGTTTTATGTAATAAAAAATAGTAATATTAATAATCAGTGTATAAAAAAATTTGTTTAAATTGATGTAATATAATTTCTTAGTACAAGATAAAAACAGTATAAATCATTATTAAACATAATAAATCAAGAATGGTTTCGTATACATTTAAAAATTTCAAGACATGTAACCCGGTGAATGCTGTAGCGCGATTACAATCAAGTCCACAGGCACATTTAACTGCTCATTTATAAAATCGGTTAATAGTGAAGAAATCAGGACGTGTGCCCGGAATGTATTTGCGGCTTGTACAATTAAAATTAATGTATACAGAGTGTTTTATATTTACAACTTTATAAAATAACCTGAAATAATTGAAATCATTTTTTTCATTGATTGAGGCCGTAGTGGCGCATTGGTACAAATGTGCGGTTGCAATCATGATGGTAGGTGGTTCTATTCTCATTCAGGGGAATTAAATATTAAATATTTACATTTTCTAGCTCTGGTGAGTTCCGCCATTTAACAGGCAATGCCTTGAGAATTCGGCGGAAAATGGGGAACAGAAGTGTCTTAATGGAGATCGGAATATCTCAATACTATGTCTACAGGTTTTCTCTGCCTGCATAGCAATATATGAACAAAAAAAGCTTTATTATAAACAAAAGAAAACCTAAACTGAAATTTTATTTCTTATCTATATCAAGCCATAAGAGTAACACTACGAAATTAAAATAAATCATATTATAATTGACCTTTGACCTTTTTATATTATTTTAAACGTCCATTAATAACATATTTATAGATTACACATATGAACCAAAACAAACGATCATTCGAGCAATAAAAATTGATAAATATTTAACTTATTATTATTTTAACTGATAAGAACGTTAAGCACTTAAAGATTTCTATACAAAAAATGTAACATAAACTAGCTTTAAAGTATGCAGAAGTTCTCGCAATTAAACAAAAGGAAAAAAAAACAAATACAAATAGGCCTTTGGAATTTTTCAATCAATACGTCCAACCGATCTCTCTATCGATCTAAGATCAATACAAAAAAATACCCAACCTGTATGCGAACCTAGTATATTTATGTCATTATTAACCACTGTGAATTAATACTCATTTGGTGTTCATTTTTATCGCAAGTTTCCTTAGCAAAAAATGTCATTCCACCGCCGGCTCTGTATCTAGTTTTTGTTCGTTACCAAAACGGTAGTAACGACCTAACACATAGCTGCGATACTAAAAATATAATAATTAGAATTATAATTACACAATATTCCTTTGCTGATGCCGTTACTTTTTTGTCTGTAGATATTTTGAACTGGGAGATATTTAGATCTCTGTATTATAATGTCATATTGGTATTATAATGTGTTGGTTTTTGCCAAAACGGCAAGTTATAATAATGTTACTTGAAAGCTTAGCTTAACGAGATTGTTACATCGATTATATAATATAATTTAAAAAAATCAACTTCACGCTATATCCCGCACACAGCAGGATAGGCAGAGGAAGCGGGGCTAGTGTTAAGATACTCTATTCCCCACTTTCCGCCAAATTCTGCAGGTATTGCGTGTTTACTGGCAGAACTCAACGGCGTGCTTTGTCTCGACACCGGACCGAAATCGAAATATAAATGTAAATAAATATTTAATTTCCTCGAGTGGCATCGAATCCACAACCAGTCGCGTTTACATTCACGCTCTACGCTACGAATTATTTAATATAATATTCTGAGAAAATTCCAGAAAAATTACCTAAAAGTTTAAGTTTTCAAACTTATAATTAGATATTGTATGTTTAAAGTGACGTTGTGATGAAAGAAGGTACTGTTTTAACCTTAATGCCGTTTTAGCCTTACAAAAACGCGATCCGAGTCGGCACGCCGTGTCTGCTAATTGAGTCGCACACGCTATCGCACGGTACTGGGGTTCAATCGCGAAGTTTATAAGCAAATTCCTTTATATCGTGCATATTTTTTTTTATTTTTGAGTCAACGAACTCACAATTTATTGGGTTTGAGCAGCATTTGTTAAATTCTAAATTATCGGACCTCCTGCGGCGATTTTACATTTAATTTTACTATATTTTAATTCTTTTTTTCAACGTAAGCGGCGTTTCCTGTTGGAAGAAAGGATACATATTTTATTGAATTTTAATTTGTATTTATATTTTCCATTATCACGCACATCTGCGGTCGAGTGGAGCTGCCTAAAGAAACCGCGTTCAATATTAAAACTAATTTTACTATATTAACTCTACTGGAAAATGAACCTGCTCTATCCTATTTCTTTGTTTTCATTTTACCGAACCTATAAACAGACAAACTGCAGGTGAATTGCTTTGAATGCGCTTAAATCGAGGTATTACGTCAATACTATGCGTCCTATTCATATCTTTGGTAGCCATCTTTTGTTGCCTAGAACTGAGAAATTTCTAGGTCAACAGCTCGCTATAAAACATTATACGACTATATACTGTATAGGCCAACTAGAAGTAAGTGACCGCTAAAGTGACATTTAAATTAACAACATTTATTGAAGAATCGTAAACGAGAAACATTTTAAAGTAAAATAAAAATATCGATTGTATATCGATTTTTTCCTGTATATTTAATATGATAATGAGTTTGTTTACGTTTTTCGTCATTGACCAAGAAAACTGAAATATACCTTTTATCTATTTTTTTACACAATTTACAAAAGGTATAACATAGTGAGATTTGAACCCTCTTAAATACTATTCAATCGCTCTGACAACTAAGCCATACGTTCAGTACGCCCAAGAGATTTATATACCTATAAAAGTATTTTTTTTTCGTAAGTGTGGAATAACAAACAATATGTAATAATAAACAGTAAATGTATTATTCCCTCAGGTAGCATCAAACCAGGAACTATCAATCAGGCGTGCCAACTGAGCCACGATGGTATCTCACAAGATAACCATAAGATTTTTAATTAAAACCGACATATCATCTCGTATTCTAGCAGCGCAAAACAGAAAAAACACAAACCAGAAGTAAAAATTGAAGAAAAATGTGTAAGGAATTCGGAATTGTAAATCTAAATCGAAGGGGATGATAAAACGAAATCGGCGATGCGTTAAAAAAACGACGAATGCGAATGCGTGCGAGCGAGACGCAAAAAACGTATCGTATTGCGGTTCCACTCTGGCGCGCTCCGCTAATGATGGACCAGGGCCATCAATTTGATTTTAAACTAGATATACCATACGACTTTGCTTATCTCTTACAAATAATTTATAATAACAATGTTAGCGCTAGGTGTGAAAACGTATATTCTCCTAAAATCTCTGGAAAACGCGCTTACATTCGCTTTTTACAACAAAACAAGATTATAATCGTGATATATTATTTGATATTTATACGTTAGATTAGTAAATTCATGTGAATTCGTAATAATAATATGGGAACAACAACCCTGCGCGGGCGCAGCTGCGCGTTGTCTGTACCATTTATTTATTCTATATCCGCGCGAAAACATCCAATTGGATCATCGCGACAAAGAGCTTAAATTGTGCGTTCAAATCCCATAACAATGACAGACAGATGTAACTGTTGCTCTTGTAGCTGTCCATTGTAATTGGCACAGAGAACTAGAATGAGTGAATAAAATGAAATCTTTGATGGCGTTTTGTAGACACTTTCACTATTATTTTATTTATAGTATTTCTATTATATACTTTTCGTATATTCTAGAGTAAATTGTTAGACAGAAACTTGATCTAAACTTTGGGTACGTCAGGAAAAAGATAGCATTTAAAGTAAAATATATACGGAGTGCCTTAAAACCTTGTGTTAAGACACTCCGTCCCCATTAAGATACCTCCGCACTTTTCGCCGCCGGAACTCTATGCTCTCCGCCTCATTGCTAGAGTGAAGAAATATTTCATTCTCTCCAATGGGAATCGAACACATAACCTGTCGCCTCTACAATCGCACGACTTGGGACACTTGTGCCCCTGCGCAACGACTAGCCTCAAGTCGTATAATAATGATATACTGTTTAATGATGGGTTCGGTACACTAAATATAATATATTTGCCGACTAAATAGGTTTCTATTAACTAATAACAGAAATGGAGCATGAAAAATATATCTAGCGTACCGTACATAAGTACCTAAGTATATTATAATCAATTGAAACCAGTGCAATAAACATTAAGATGATATGGTAAAGTAATTTTAAAAGAAAAACATCAATGTTAACATCATTATTATACATGTATTTGTACACGCTGTATATAGTTGTAGTAGGGAATCCAGTGTTAAGACACTCCGAATCCCCACGCACCGCCCATTTTTTGTGCACACTGCGTGTAGACTGACGTCAATATAATTTGTTTTATTAATCTTCACTAACGTCCCGAGTTAACGCAGTAAGCTGGGAGTGTTAAAACACTACGTTTTTTTTAAATATAGAATATATAGCTCTAGCATTAGAATCGAATCCAATGCCATCACAAATACCTCATGAATCTACTAAAACACTTCCACGATAGCGTGAAGAAAATTATACGGCCGCGTTAATTGCCCATACAAAAAACAAATGCGTATAGTAATCTAGCATTATAATATTATAATTAAATGAAGTCGTAAAAACAACAGCAATGCTACAGCCGTAGAGGTACTCGAAGATAATCTATTTGTAGAGATATCTTGATTTAGAAACCAGGCTTATACAGTCCGTGTTGGTGTCTGTACGCAATCTTCACTTCATTACTATCTTAGTATACAGTGTGCTTTTTTTTCTATAAATAATAGTTTTAGTTGAGGCCAGTTGTGGCACAAGATTGTAAACCCGACAGGTTGCGGGTTTGAATTCCATTCGAGGAAATGAAATATTTAATAGTTTTATTTCTTCTCTTTGAAATGCGGTAAAGCGTGGCGTTAGTTTCCGCGCAATACGTCAAAAATTCAGCGGAAACTGAAAAATTGATTTAACAGTACGTTGCTTCTGACTATTCTTTTTCTGAAAAAATAATCTTATTGTAGAGTTAAACCGCGTTATCTAATTTGGTTTCGTTTCATTAACATGTCCATGCCAAATGTCGATATATAACTGTTAATTGATATTATTAAAATTAATATATTCATGCTATAAAACATCGTTGCATATTTTCACACCTTGCCGCCAGCCCTAGCCACTGATATACATCAAAATAGCTTTTAGAACGTTTATAATGAAGCAGAAGTTTATAATTAAAATGCTACAAAAATACCTAAGGTCTTTCATAATACTCAATTAAAGCTTAAAGTTTTGAACTTAAACTTGAGATTTTTATATTAAAAAAAAAACAACATGGACGCGGCGATAAAAATAAAAAGATACGTTCCGATAAGAAAATACTTTAAATTGTACTAAAATTGAGGTCAATCACTTTAAAGTTACATGTAAGTTGTAACACAATATCAATGGAATGAGTTTGTTTTTTTATTAAAAAGGAAAAA
>DWNA01002150.1:0-12477 GCA_018249835.1 Heliconius besckei
TAGCATTTGTAGTAACGAAGTTTCATACAAACTTTCGATCCCAAAAACAACCCCTTAGAAGTCGAATATTGCAAATTCCCGTCTTAGCGAGCACCTACGTCCTATAAATAACTCCTATGCAAAATTTCAGATTCCCAGCACATGTAGTTTCTGAGAGTTCGTGATGAGTGAGGCACCTTTAGATTTTTCATATACATATAGATGGTCTGTGCATTGTCTGTCAGTCACTCAGTAAAGGAAGAGATTTATATATGTGCATATATGTAGGTACAAATAAGAAATTACATCTCTTTTTTATATAACCCGATCAAAAGCGTACGAATGAGGAGATAATCCAAAGGCAAAATGGCGAAATACACCGGCACTAGCAAAAGCAAAAGAAAGAGTATCAGATAACGTTACAGCATCTATAATGTTGATTGATGGATGTCATTGATTCATCACAAAGTTAATCAGGTGCTCGTAATATAGAGTATGTCAATATTGCATGTACATGTACTTAGGTCATTTTCTTTAAGCGTATGCACGGAATATTTCTTAGCTTCTGAGCATATAAGGGTAGACAGTGGGAACCTGGGAACCTAGTGTTAAGACAGTCTGTTTTTTTACGTTAAGACACGTTCGTTCCTAATTTTCCACCGAATTCTAGGGGAAATGCATGTTGAGTGGCGGAAATCATCAGTCTGTCTAGTTACCAGAGCAAGGATATGAAAATTTTGAATATTTATTGTCTCCGAGTGGAAATCGACCCTACATAAGAATATCTATTATTTTAGAAATTTATTCATAATTAACTCGGTATTTATCCATGCTATGTAAGATTTCTTAAAAAGAAGGGTCTTATTGTAATTGTTATAGAGACTTAAACAACATCATTGAGGCCAGTCCTGGCGCAGGAGCAGAACAGCTGTGGCGACAGATTGTGGGCTTTTATGTGGACACTTTCATTTCTTTGCTCTGATGCCGAGGCAAAGTGAGTTCCACCATGAAACATGCTATACAGAATTCGGTGGAGAGATGGGAACGGAGTGTCTTATCACTGTGGTTCCTCTGCCTACTCTTCTACATGCGAGGTACAGCATGAACCTGATTAAGATCGATTAAAACATTTTCTTTTCTGATATAACTCACAATTAATTAATTTTCTTGATATAATTGTTTAGCATACCACATACCTTTCTTTTATGTTCGACTACATTACAAATGTACTAAATCTAATAGAAATATGACAAAATGTTATAGGGCAGTGTGGTGGAAGCGTAAGTGATTTGAAGTCGTAAACGTCCTACTGAGCGGTGATTCGTGATGGATCGCGTGGGGTGCACAGTGTTACGTGAAATATTTATTTTGCCACTTTTTTATGTGGGAACACACACGTATCATATCATACATCTCCAATATGTTGTTAGATAAGTTAACAAAGATGTTTGATTGATTGGTGTCTAGTTTTGTCTTTATTGGGATTTTTTTTATTTGATTTTCTTTTATTGTAGTCATTTAATATATTTTTTAATCAGATTCACGGGATACAGATCCCGCACACATCAGAGTAGGCAGATGGAACCTAATGTTAAGACACTTCGTACCCCACTTTCTGCCGAATTCTGGAAGCATTGCGTGTCGAGTGGCAGAACTCAACACCGCGCTTTGCCTCGACACCAGAGCAAAGAAATGGAACTATAAGCGTAAATAAATATTTCACTTCCTCGAGTGGGGGTCGAACCCACAATCGTAGCGTCACACCTTTGTGCCACTGCACCACAACGGATTTAAGGTATTTGTAAAGTAGTCGCTTTATCGTTAATACTAGATTTTAGTTTAAATTAGCAGGTGGTAGAGAATGAAATTTGATAAAAACTAAAGCAACAAAATAAGTTTATTCTGTTGATTTTGTAAATACCTACACTTAGTACATTTTAATAGAGCTTGTAGGATAGGATATAGAATATATACCTAAATACCAACATTTTAATTTTTTTTGTATACAAATGGATTAGAATTAAGAATATTTTGACATGAAATTATTGTTAATGTTTATTTAACATTATTTCCTAATTAAGAGTAGAACAAACAGGAATTTCCAATTTTCCATATTCAAAAAAGTATAAACCTAGTTTTTTCAGTATTATTTAAAAAACTTTTCACTAAGACTATAAATTAATTTATTTAAATGTATAGGAAATATTTTTTTAATTTAAAGATTATCCTGCTACTATATTACTTTGCCACTACATTATTTTTCCATTCCTTTTCCATTTTTCATATTTCAGTTAAGAGTTGGTACTAGAAAGAGGTATCTAACCTACAATATACCTCCATGTATCGATCTACAAATCTCTGTCCAAGAATTAGTATACATGTACTAGTAAGTAAATTCTATACAGATGGGCGTGTTCTGTCACCGTCCGCCCAGCGACGGTAGGCGGGACCGTTAGAGCGTATCACTAACGGGATATCAAAACTTTACTTAGTATAGACTAGATTAAATTTTATTATTTTTTAGTTTTTATATACTTTGAAAGAAATAGAGATAAATAAAAATTATAAAATTCATTTAAGCATTTTATCAATTTCTGATTTATGAAATACGTTTATTTATAAGCAATGGGGAACAGATTGCCTTAACACTAGGTTCCCTGTACCTGTCTACCCTGCTATATACAGGATACAGCCTGAAGCTATTAAAAAAAATACTTTAGAAAACTTGAATGTGAAGCTATTTTATAATTATCATTTACGTATTAAGAGAAAACTATTAGGAGTTTCCCATAGTTTGATAGAGCATTTTCAAAAACTGATATCGTTTTTCTTTATATTATATTTTTGTTACTTATTTTAGTTCCTTTTGTATAGATAATACATTTTTCTCAACTAATTTAGTATCATATTCCTAAAAATTTGTATTGTGTTGTACTCGCGTGATAAGCATATGTTAATTATAATTTAAGATACCTAAAAGTCTGTGTAGAAAGTACCTACTATAAAATGAATAAAACTTTTTTTTGTATAGAGTAAGTAGGTAATAAAAACAAATTTCATAAAGTAAATTATTTTAGTAATAAAACTGTTTACATACCTATATATTATATTAAAAATTATATTTTAAAATTCTGTTAGATATGGATTACGTAGGCTTGTAAGTATGGAGATAGCTTTATCAGTATGGCTGGTACGAATATTATCTTCGTTTTGTTATGGATAATTCTAAGGATGCTATTGATAACAATATCTTGAGAAATATTTAAATACTTGCTGTTAGTAAAAAATGTCGTTCGTTTAGTTTTATGGTAAATATTTATTTTACCTAAAGACAAAATTATTTACTTATGATGTAGAGTTCTTGTTATTAAAATTTACAACTGTCTTTTTGTTTATTTAAATTGGTTTATTTAAAGGGTAGCTACATAGTATGTAATTTTGTGGGAAATTATTTATTGTGATGATTTAGACCTTAGAATTGTCAAATAAACCAGTAGATAGGAATATCTAAATCTTTTTAAATGTAGAGCAAGTAAAATGATCTTATATTGTTTTGTATTGTTATTTAATAACAAAATATACCATGAACCCTCTATATTTGAACCTATGTAAATTTTTTTACATGTAGAGCGAGTAATGATCGTATTGTTTAATTATTTAACAACAAAATACTTATTACTTGAATTCGTTTTTATTGTTTGATGTTAATTTCGTAATATGTGATTTTACTTAGGTACTATCTAGTGCTGGTGTTGGCTAGAGATTACTTATATCTAATTAGCAAAATTTATATATTTGATTATTATTGATTAATATAAAAATATAAAAAATGTAGAGCATATTGTATCATAATTAAAAAGATCCAATCCAAATAATTTAGGATCTCAATGTCCCATTTATTCACTACTTACATAAAATATATTGTTTATATTACTTAATATGATACTAACTTAATGCTATTTAATATATGCATTAATTATATTATTAAAACATTTTAAAAAATATTATTAATAATCCTTATCATAATATCAAAAACAAATTCACTTACGTAAACATACGACAATAAAAAACTTCAAACAGCACACCAAAAGTCCAAAGCACGCTTAGTCATCATCAATTCAACACAACACTTCACAACACTTTGAATATGTATCTAGAGCCTCCTTCAACACTTTGATCCAGTCCGGAGAAACAAAACACTATGTAGGGTCAGCAAAAACATTTATCAATAGATATTCTTATCAGTACTTCTATCGCTATGTCAGTGTGGCGTGGCGACTGTCAACTGTCTACTAAACGAATCGTCACTGCTCGCTTGCCGCCATGCCCATTTCTATACAATGCTTAAAGTTGAAATGACGTAAGCCGTATTTTTTGTTAATTAATTATAGACTTTATTACATTCGTATATGATTCAAGTTTGATATGTGTCATTGTGCAGTTAGAATTAAAGTATCGGAACGCATTTCTATAAAATAAATCTTCCATCTCATTCTTACTTATACGTTGACTATATCTTTCGTCTCATTAAATTGTTAGTTGCAGTTTCGATATTTATAATTTTTTTTACTAAATATTTTTTTGGGCATAAAATACAAAAATTCGAAGCTCTACATTTTTAAAACAAATTTTATTTATTGATAATAGAGTATGAAGTTTGAATATCGTTACGTTTTACCCGTTGATTAGCTCTATCTCGTTCACACCCATATTTCTTGTTTGTTTCGTGTAGCGCCATTGGACCAATGGCGTTTACGGAGCAACCCGCCTTACTGCAGATAAACTATCGCAGAAATTTGTATTCTACTACCTGCTAATAAAGTTTAACTTTTTAGCATATAATTTCAAGTTGCCGGCGTTTGTCACGCAAGAGTTCTAATTTTAAATCAAGTGTAGGCGGAGCGTTCGTGTCGGTGCTTTTATATTGAAAAACAAAATGTCTTTAAAGAAAACCTGTTTTGAGAAAGTTAAGCCTTTTATGTACACAGGATTTGAGTTGAAATGTGCCGGGACATAGGGCCTTTTGGCGTCACGATGAAATAAAATAAAATAAGAAAAACTTTAGTAACCGGCTCGTCGGCATTTTCCTTTTGTTGTTTGATTTTTGTTAAGCAAACGGGACATTGCATGAGAAACGAAATGCAACGGCGATGTCTTCAGCAATTGCTAAAAATGCAGCTCTCGTGACTCATTTGAATAATACGTAGCGAGTTTTGTTATATAAATTCAATTATTCTGATTATATTATAATTGAATTTCTAGTAAGGGAATTTTAAATATTTAAATGTAGTTAATAAAATATAAATATAGTTGTAATATTCTGTACAACATAATTTAAAAGAATGTTAGAGAAATATTTATTAAGATATTCTATTTTATACAAATATTTATTTTCATAAAAAATATTACTTTGTCTAAAACTCTAAAACGTCTTGAGTAAGTTCAAATCAATATGTCGAGGCTTGAAGCACCGTTGTCGCTGAACTCATTAGGAGCGCTTTCGGTCAAGGCCTCGAGGTCGATGCGGTGGGTTGTCTTAATTACTCTACGATTTCTAATATTTTTATCCTTATTTTCATTAAATTCTTCGGAGGTTTTAGTGATGTGCTCATAATATATTTAAGCGATTGATTATATTATAGATGTTGAGTTATAAATATACTTAATATATTTTTTGTTATTTCTTTTCTTTGTTTTAAATGGACTTGTAGCATAATTATTGAATATTTTTCCTGTTTCTTAAAAAAATAATTTATATTTGAAAATTAGAAGTACTATCAGTTAACCTATTTCTTCTGTAAAATATATAATACTAATTACATATATTTTAATAGCCGAGTTTAAAACACAGAAATGTCAATTAATACATTTAATATTCAGATGTCTTCAGCTAGCGGCTTTGTATATTGTTGAATATTCAAAAGGAGATTAAAAGAAAAAATTAAAATAAAGTTAAAAACTTATTTAAGTATTCCGCTTAGCAGTCCACCGCCATCAGCTATTCAAAGTTCGTTTTACCCATTAGCTTTTATGTTTTTTTATAATTTTTAAGCTTCAAATGTAAATTCAGTTTTACGAATAATTTTTATATTGAAATTACATTTTACATTTTATTTTAATCTAAGTTCCTTATAGGATTATGTATAGTCATCAACCTACGTAAAATTTGCGTAAATAAATCTAGGTATATTTCTATACTAATATTTATAAATTTGAGAAGTTTCTTTGAATTAGCACACTAATATCAGAAACTACTGGACCGAATTGAAAATATATATTTGTGTTGGATAGTCTATTTGTTGAGCGTATACCTGGGTTTTGCTCAAAGAACTGTCATTTACCCTACATTTACCTAAATCCAACGAAGTCACATGTAAAAACTAGTAGTTGTATATATTATATACTATAAATATTTTATATTCACGTTACTTTAGTATTTTTATTGTAAAAAATAAACGTATAAAACAATAATTAAACATAGGCATAGCTGTTAATAATAAACATTCTTTCGTGTTGCTGAGAAATTGTAAATGCACTTACTTACTACGAGTTAATGATAAATGAGTAGATACGTATCGTAATACAGCCCGCTAATTATTAGTTATCATTGTAATATATCTTAATGATACCGACACTAAGAAACAAGTTGTTTATTTATCATTTTATAAATAATGATTCACACACGAAGGAAGAAATGGTGAAAAAGTTGAACATATAAGTAGTAATTTATTTAAAAATGTAAAGTTTGATGATTACACAAAAAAATACAATATTAAGAAGTTATAGTATTTATTAAAGAACTAGTGGACCCGAACGCGGCTACGCCCGCTTGAACTATACGAATATTTATGAAATTATTTTCAGTTTTCAATAGAGAAATGCGTTAAGCAAGCTCATTTTGGGTGACGTTTTCTAACAACAAACTTTGCAAATCGTTGCTCAGTAACGGTCGCATAGCGACGGTTGTTATAAACATGGCAGAATAAATTGCATATCAAATTAATAAGTATTTTATTATATTTCTACATATCGAAAATATTACAAATATAAGAAAAAATGTATCCTATGTTTATCCCGAGACCCTAAAGTATCTCTATATGAGTATTTTATCTGATCTGATTACGTAAAAGACAGACATACAGACAGACAGAGTTACTTTCGAATTTATAATATAGGTATGAATAAAAGGTATATTAAAGGCGTATATTTATTGATAGATAGAAATTATTCTAGAATTCATAAGAATTACACTAGCTTCGCCATTTTTTTATTTTTTAGACACATAATTTGATCGTCTTATTTTATTCTAAGCAATTTCCGTTACAAACCAATTAAAATTAAAATTTAAACTGAAGTTAATTTTTACATAAAGGAGATTTTAGGAGATTTTGACGCTGCCATAGTATCAGTTATTCGTTTGTGGATGAAGTGAAAAAGGATTGGTGGATGATCAGAGAATAATGTAGAACAGAGACTCATATTATTATTTTTTTCTCGTTTACTTCAAAAAAACCAAGACTTGTGAAAATAAATATGAATAGAAGTTGAAGAAATATAAATATAGTTTAAGTAAATAAAGAAGCTATTTATAGTTTGACTAATGTTTTTGCACTAGACCATATATTGCAGCAAAAGGTGGTAATTACATCATTTCACCCTTGACGTGTAAGAATTAATCTTTATTAAATGAAATAGTGGGTTTTATACTGGTGTTATTATTTTTCCTTATAAGCTGATATTTATAATATTTATTGATTATATAAAGAAAATTTGTGTCTAGGGTCCCATATGACAAATGAAACTGATAGTAGAACACTTTTAATACTTAGATTATAGTTTTACAAAGAAAATGTTTATTAATTTATTAGTATGACGGATTTACAGTAATTTTATATAATTTTAAATCCTGTACAATAATTCGACGATCCATAGATAAATTATCGAAAGTGAAAAATTGCAAATTTCTTTTATAGCTGTTTTGAAATATCTATCTAAGGGTAGTTTTCGATTACATTCATAATTTTGAATGTTCATACAATAAAGCATACCAGGAGGTATGCTCATGTATTTCCTATTGTATTATGATTTAATAAAAATAGTAAGTATAATTTAAAATCTAGATACTTCATGAAATTTATTATATTAGCTTTAGCCCTATTAATGACATTTTAAGAGGGATTCCATTTACAGAAAGTTTTCAAATTGCTATACTTTTTTGTATTCATAGTACCTATATAGCTGCAAAATTAAATATATATCCGATATCCTATATATTTGTATGAATTTCAGTGTGTGTAAACTTATAAATTTAAAATTAGTATATTCTGTAATTTTTTTTTTTTTACCTGAAAAGAATGAATAGGTAATTTCGATTTCTTGCTTAAAATTCTAAAGATGAACACCTCATGTTGGAACCATCAACAATTGCCTGCCTAGTCATAGGAACGTCCATTGCTTAAATAAGTAGGTACTTAGGACTATTCCAAATATCTACACCAAAACGCTAAAATTAAGTTAATTTCAAATTATTTTAAAAGAGCTTATGAACTTAACAAATAATATTGTAGTTATATAAGTAATAAAAACAAGTGAATCATAAAGCTAAAATTAACACTATTACAATAATAGTAAAACGTGGAAAACTACTATGACATTTCAATATTTCAATTCAATTCGTTGAAATATGAGTATCGTCAATTATTCTATACATGACTTCATCGTTTTCAACTAGGTATACAACAGTAGAATTCGTAGAACATGTCACGACGAGTGATAAGGTATAATTTGATACATATGTCCCAAAGGGTTGGGGGGGTTGGGGCTCATTAGTGTCACGCCGTCTGCCGATGGGCTGATGCCTGCGACCGCTAAAGGGTTTTTATTTTACCGAATGTCATAATATTTTTGACAATCTGTGTAGTGTTTACTTTAATGTGTGAAACGTAAAAGGATTTTATGTTGATTTTAAAGATACTATGCAATATACATTAATAAAATAAATCTCAGTTAACTTAGCTTCACGCTGTATCTCTTACGGCTTAGCCAGAGAGAATGGATGAATGAGAATGGACGCTACGGTCTCTTTAGCTTCCCATTGTCATCAACTTCTTCATACATGCTCTCCGTGGGGTCCTCATACTATTTTCGTGACGTTCCTCCTTTGACTTTGATATTAAGTTTTCGAAGGTTCGAGGTCTCGCTCTACCTCTTTTACCGCTCACTTTTCTTCCATATTTTCTCTTGCCATTTTATTAACACTCATTCGTTCGACATATAATACGGGATTACTACAACATTGAAATTGGGGTTATTTTATATTTTTATTTTCTTCTTATTAAATTACTTCATTTGTATTTAAATAATTTAATATGGAACGCAACTAAACTAACTGAATATAAACACAGTTTTAATGACGGGTCGCGTCCTGATAACTCCGATTCAAGGTAAACGCTATAAATATAATTTATGACGGCCCCACTGTACGTAATAACTTAGCTATGTAAAATAGTTTTTGCAATTCAATTGAAATGTGGACGAGTCAAGGCTTTCGTTCTAGGTCTAGTGTCATATTGAATATTAATTTTCTAAGACCTTACGTCAAAGTTTAACTGAAAAACAAAATATTAAGAAGCTCTAGAATTCGCCTGATTGTACCTAAATAACTTTGTTTACCTAATTATTTTACTATAAAAAATGAAACTTTTTTCTAATTAACTTAAACATCACCAGAGTGAAAAGTCATGTTTAAATGACTGTCGCTGTAACCTTTTCTATATCCTGAAGAAACAGGTTGTGTGATATCCAAAGAAAAGTTTTGTAACATGTGTTTCATTCTGTAGATGGAACTATTACATAGTAGGTACTTATAAGATAAAACAATATTATTTTAAAAGTGTTCAAATGTGAAATTATGAAACTTGGATCAATATCTCACCGATCTTTTAAAAGAACATCTATTATAAGGAACCAAAGTTATTCTAAAGACGAAATACTGGTCCGTGGAGTCAAGATAAGCAACTCCAGATTAAGCAAACGGTACATTTGTTCAATTTATAATACCGTTTGATATTTCTCGAGGCGGACGGAAGGTTGTTCTAATTAGGCGGTTTCCTGTAGATTTGCGCCCACCTGTCGGTGCCTCTGACGTACCTATCCAGGAAATTAATTACATCAATTGATTAATACCACCAGCAACCAGCTAAGAGAGAATTACTTTGCACCTTAATTATGAGTTTGCTCAACAAATTGTTAGAACATAGATTTTTTTTCCATTTTGATATATTATATACGCTTTAAAATAATTAATCTATATTATATATATAAAATCGAAAGGTCACTCACTCATCACGAAACCTCAGAAACTACATGTGCTAGAAATCTGAAATTTTGCATAGGAGTTATTTATAGGACCTAGGTGCTCGCTAAGACGGGAATTTGGAATATTCGACTTCTAAGGGGTTGTTTTTGGAGTTGAAAGTTTGTATGAAACTTCGTTACTACAAAAGTCTCAAATTTTGCATGGACGTCACTTATAGGACGTAGGTACTCATGGAGACAGAAATTAATAATAACGTAGTTCACGCAGGCGAAGCCGCGGGCGGGCCGCTAGTTTAATTTAATATAATTTCAATTATTATTTTTATAGAAATCGTGAAAGATTACCTAAAAGTTTTTGAACATCCGTTTAAATAAGACTCTGGAAGATAATCTAAATGGAAGTTCTTTAAAAAAGGCGAACTTGCTGAACCTACTCATCTCGACTAATAAGTGCAGCGTAGTCAACTGCACCGGCGTTGCACTTTTTGCTCCGACTGGAGGCACGCTCACCCGCTTATTTGCGATCATTAATCATTATTTCGGCTGAGCGTCGTAGCGTTTTGAGAAAATAACCCTTTTTTGTATTAAGCCGGTTCGCAACAACGGATCCTCGGAGCGTGGCGTAGTGTATGCAATATTTAAATTATGTCTCGCTTTACGGGTGTCGAGGTTTTTTTATTGTTTGAGAGATCGGTATCGTATTTGAGGTCATTTCATTTCTCTTTCGAATCTGATATCTTGGACATACTCCAGGCTCTTCATAACTCGCTAATCGACTTTGAACTGGTGGATTAGTCACACTGTTAATGTCCACTCGGCTTCGAATGTCATATCTGGTAGGTAGTAGGTTCTTATGGGCTTACCAACACAGCCCAAATATTATCAAGCTTAAGTGTAATTGTCTGGCCATATTTGTCGTAGAACCGATGACCGTTGCCCTCAACGTGTTTTGTAGTGGAGGCCGTACCGCCGTAAGCGTAGTCTAGAACGTCCTCCAACTAGGTAGGATGAAAGTAGGCAAGTACACAAAGAAGGCAAAAGCTTCGACGTGAAAAGAAAGATCGACGTTTGTGATGTCTGGCAGTGGAATAGAAGAGGCTATTGGCGATGACGATGATGCTGATATAGAGGAACATAACGCCGCGCTTCAGCTCGATATTATAGCGAAAACAATAAAATATTAAATATTGTATTTCTTTATTATTCTTTTAATAGAATAAATACATATAAGCTTGGTATTCAATTTACTCATACACAAGTATTTCAAAAATACGAGTAAATTTGGGCCGTGAAGAGCGACGGAGGTGACAGATGCGCTGTATTGCCGTCGCGCCAACTCTACCTCTGAGCAGGGACGTATTGGTTGTATTAGTAAATTTAATATTTAAATATAGAAATAACAAGTAGAAGATTATTTTTCGTTAAACCTAAAACATATTTAGTATACCACATTTTAACACGACCTTCACATTTTTTATCTTTGGCATTACAAAATTGCAAATTTCCATCAATGACCACTGAACATAGTGTCAGTTAGTACATAATGTTCAGATAACGTAAACAGACAGATAATTAAATTTAATTTTAAAACTTTATTTAACTATATAATAACATATTTTCATTTATTATTTATTCACAACATGCAAATGTCAAAACCAAAAATAAAAATGTATTAATATATATAGTAAAAAAATATTATTCTATACGTACGTTCGTACGTCCCTGTCGTAAAAAGCGAGGGAGTATCGATGACAAAATACAAATTTTATTTTATTAAATTCAAAAAAGCCTCCAATGATTGATAGGAGCGCGCCCCCGAGTCTCACTCGCGACTGCATAACGTGGTACAATATAAAATGGATCATTTATTCTCCAAAGCCGTATGTCATTGATTATAAATATGCAAATAAAAAAATTTGCTTATAATACTTATCTTATAATAATTATATTAAATTCTGCTTAAAGTTTCTGCTGAATTTAGCTGAATCAGCAATATTTAATATGTTATGAATTCCTTTAACGTTACGATGTAACCCGCACGTAGTAGGGTAGGCAGAGGCAACCTAGTGCTAAGACACTGTTCCCCATTTTTCGCCAAATTCTGGAAGCTTAATGATGCTTTTTTTAGCTGCCCTATCACTTATATCACTTATATTTTTTAAACATAAATTAAAATAAATT
>DWNA01002151.1:0-12476 GCA_018249835.1 Heliconius besckei
TACTTATAACTTAATAATAAATAGTTTTTACATGGAGCATATAAGGGTTTACGCAATATTTATTTAATAATTAAAAATTATCTTTATTTTATGGTAATTAGAACATTGTACCTTTGTATAAATATACTGTTTTTATAACTCGGAATAACTCGGAAAACTAATTCCGATATACGATTATATTATACGTAAGTAACATTAAATTTCATTTCTATCGCATCTGTAGAACACCGCGGATGCGAGGTTATCAGGCTCTTATCAATGAGCGGAAACTGATTAATAATATTCCTGGGATTCTCGAAAAATTAAAGGAAAGCGCAATATGTTTTTTAATAAGTAGGACTTAGTGTTGCTAAAAATAAACCTGCACACGAGAGCCAAGTAAAACACTTCATTATAATTATGACATTTTTATGTGTTGAGAATATGAGATAATGTCAGCGGTAATTAGTGAGGCCCGTCGTGAGGGGCACAAGCGTATGGCTGTAAACGCAACAGGTCGCGGGTTCAATTTCCACTCTAGAGAAAGAAATAATAATCAATATGCTCTTATCTCTCCAGACTCTGCTATACGCGGAATACAGAGTAAAGCCGAACAAAAAATAATAATAATTGCGTTTTTGCAAAAAACCTTTTCTTTCCCAAAACGTTCTTAAGTGTAAAAAATAACAAAAACCATAACAACTTCCCTTTGAATTCATCAATAATTCGACACGTAAGAAGTTGTCCGTCCGCTTCATACAAAGCGTTTCTATCTATATTGTAAAATACCTTAACACTCCGCACAAAAGGTTCCCTTTCTCGAGAAACATAACTGTAGGTACACTAAAATGACCACTGAAAAAAACCGCCGGCGCTCAAAAGCTCCGATGGCGGTTATTAAGTCGGGTCTTCAAATTCCAGTGAGAGTCTACCTGCTCCTCCACTGTTACCTGCCTTATCGTCCCTGGCTATTGGCTATAAATTAAGGACACGTTTCAAATGAGATATATCATGGTTGAGGAGGACTTCATTATTTTATCATCACGTTCGGTGGCGGGTTAACGTCCTGAGCGGGTTAGCGCGGGATCGTAACTCAATATTACTATTTATTGTATCGCAAATAGTAGTCTCAGGTTACTTTAATTGACACTGACGGTTGAGTTTTTTACTTTCGCCGTTGCGTTTTTATCTTGTGTAGTAGGTTCAGGGGGATACAGCACGAGGAGCGGAGAGGAGAGGAGAGGCTAGTCGCTGCTGGCGTAGTGGGTGGCGACCTCTCCTCGTGTAAACCGATATTTCCATCATGAAAATGTTCAATGGCCGGTGTCGAGTTGCCTCCGAGCGGTGCGTGTCGCCAGCCTTTAGATTTTCGTTTCGCATGCTGGTACATTATTTCGCGTCATTAATTATTGTGTACGATTTTTTATACTGAAATGCCCTCATACGCCACCTGCTTCGAGTTCGGGCAATAAGATGTAACAGTTGTCTTTGGGAATGTTAAATGTGTCATATTGTGGGTTCGATTACCACTCGAAGAAATGAAATATTTAATATTTGCATTTAGCCGGCACAGGGCGGCATTGACTTCCGCCACCCAACACGCAATGCCTCTAGAAATAAGCGGAAGTTGGTGAGCGAAGTGTCTTAACACTAGACTCCCCTTGCCTGTCCCGCTACAACCGAGATACAGTGTCATGCTGAAGCATATTAAATATAATCGGCACCATTACCAGGGTGAACCGCTCAGTTCCGCTAGGAGCCAAGTGGGGGCAGCTGGCGGGAAGGCGCCATCTGCAGCGGCGCCCGGAAGTACCAATTTGTTTTGTTTTCGGTTTTCGTTCAGCTCCTAGCGTCGTATGCAAATGTACTGAACTTAGCGTAACGACTATCGTGACATTTGCAGGGTGACACGTGTCCACCGTTGTAGTGCAACCGTTAGACGAAAATGCATAATTTTATATGACTGGCACGCTCGCAACGCCATATATCAAGAATTCAATTCAATAATTTTATATGTGATCGCTCTGGTACCAAAGCAAAAGGATGTGGTGGAGTACCACCACGACTCGTAAATTCTGCTAAAAATGGAGAACGGAGTGTCTCAACACTAAGTTTCTTTTGCCTACCCTGCTACATACGTCGTGAAGCATTATATTACAATATAGAGATAAAGAAAAATATTACATAAAAACATACTTTGATTGCCTATGTTCATATTTTTGCGTTGGTGCTGTAAACAAAGGAAACAAGCAAATAAATAACTTTGAATACTAAAATAATATTATACTTACATTAAATAAAACATGTAAAGTTAACGAAATACGGTGCTGAGACATCTGCCGCGAGCACCTGCCGCGCTAACTCCAGTTTTTACAAGCGATCATACCGCCTGATAACTCATGCTGCCCTGGTACCTTTGTAAATTATTTCCAACATTACATACAATATATAAAATAACATATGTTACATACAACATATAGTACGATCAACGAATCTTGGCCGCCCATATATTAGCTGCGGGTGGCTGCGCTGATTTGATTTTATGATTTCTTTTACTCTATTTTTTTCCCGAGTAAAAAAGAGAGAGAGAGAGAGCCTTACTTCGAAGTAGCCACGACTCGTCACCCGTACTATACAAGGCACGTTTTTACAATAACATAATTAATGCAACTTCAATGGCGCCGGCCCCATGCGACTTACACCTGAGGCGCGGTAAACTACAATGAAATAAAAGAAAATAATATTATAGTCATTTCAAACACGCACTACCTACCTACCTACCTACCTACCTACCTACCTACCTACCTATCATATTAGGGTTCTAGAAATTGAAAAAGAAAAACACTTGTTACTTGAGTCTTTAACCGTAAATATTATTAATAGATAACGACGCTGTCATGGCGCAGCAGTTACACGGATTGATTATAAACGTAACGGTCTTTGGTTCAATTCCCATTTGAGGGAAATGATTATTTTTGTTTCCTAATTCTGGTAAAGAGATAAGCATAGCGTTGAAATGCTCTCGGATAGAAACAACTCCCCTTAACCTACCCCACTATAAACCTAAAGAAGCTAGAAATACTAAACTAATCTAGCTAGCTGAAACAACATTTTAATATCATTTTTTTTCTCTAAAAAACACTTTTTAGTACACAAAATGAGATAGGGCCACAGATCGGCATTCCGCAGTAATAGTCCTTAGAAGCGGCTCCGGCGAGACGCATCCAGAGCATCGATCCTTTCGCGACACACGCTTTCGTTTCGTGAACACTTCTCGCCATTATATTATTTAATTGAATTAGTTGGTCCGTCCGTCAATGTGCAAAACTCTAAATGTTAGTAGACAATAAGTAAAAAAAAAATCTAACTAATATTTATATATGTTAGATGATAATATCGTGTTAAAGTTGACCACTTTTGTAAACTTACAAAATAAATAACTCTTTCTCTCTCTCTCTCTCTCTCTCTCTATTTTAACAATTTAAAATCGTATATCGCTTTGTAGTTATCGTTGTGTATATATTTCGTACAGATTAAAAGCTGTAACATCCACTCACGTAGGAAGCTCGATGTGTTGCTCAAGTATTATTTGCTTAAATTCGGTCTCGTTAGAAATTTTATATCGAATTTTAATATTCATCATATACCAGCTTCACGAATTTTGAAGCAATAAAAATATTGATTATTTCATTCATCGTGTGGGAATCGGACCCACAACCTACCAACCAACCAACAACAGGCCTCGAATATTTATTTCCAAACCATAAAACAATATGCGAACTTAATTTAGGATATTGTTAGCGTGATATCGGTGTGATCTTGATTAGGTTCAATAACTAAGTATATACAAATCACTAAGCTCTCCGGTCTCCGCTGGCGGTATTGAACAACGATTTTATTATAATTGGCAAAGCGGTCAACGCTTCTCGGAATTTTTTTTTTCTCTTTATTTCCAACATTTGGCCGATCTCGTTTTTGCACCAGAATCACTCAGACGCACCTTTGTTCTCCTCCATATTGTTTTAAATGTTTCCAAAGGAACTCACATGAATCGTGAGTGAAAGTGCGCCATACAAATTATAAGGTACCTACCATTAACAATAACGTTGACGTGTTTTTTTTTATTGTATTTTATATTTATTTATGTCATTTAAAAGATTCCACAACTAGAGTAAATTAAAATAATTTTCTTTTTTTGTCACTTAATGAAATTATAAAAATCTGTATGTGTTAGATCGTTTGCTTTATTATAATTTTATTCAATTTAAAAAATATATATGTCAAATACAAAAAATCCGCCCCTTAGCGATTTTAAAATATGCACAGATAAGAAAAACACGTTGCTGAGTTATTAGAGTTTTTTTGCAATTACTAACATGAGGTGAAGTATTTGTTTTATTTATCTTCGTTGACACAGAAACCCACTCCCTGTAATTAGGGGTAGAACGCGAGCCCGGGGGAGCCGCCAGCTGACGGCCCGCTCGACCGTAAACGTTACTGTTCACACAGAAAATTAATACTTGTCTAAAGCGCAACAATAATTCTACATCGAGATATTTTTTTACCTATTTCGAAAAAGTTTAAATTAAAGTCCAGAACCGAACCAGTAGGTACAAGGTGTCATAAATCACGTTATTAATTTAGGATATCGCAACCAACAACACAAAGGCTATAAATTAGCGACATCGATTTGGGTATTGGATCTTTAGGATGCCGACGACATTTCTCACAAAAATGATTTGATGCGGAATTATTTTGAACGAATGTTTCACGGTGGCCGAAACGCCCAACGTCTCTTGACCTTTCCAAGCTACGAATATAGAATGCTATCGTGGACTAGAGTGAAGTAATCGAAGGCCAGGTTGTGTTGGTGATCGAAATTAAAACTTTTGATGTAGCCGACGTGTTCTACAGCCGTTTATTTCTCATAAACACTAAACTCGGACAAAAGAGTTCACAATTCATTTAGATTTTTATCGTTTTAAGAAGAAAAACTAATAACGTCATGCTCACCTAAATATGGATATGTAGGTTTACGCACTATACTGGCCTTTTTTTCGGCTATACGATTTTTAATTAAATTTAGTCATACCAGCTCCTCATTAATTGTGCTCAGAAAGCTTTTGACTTCTGGATGTCAACATCTGCCCTTACTGAACTATTTACGCAGTGGGCACAATATTGGACCGGTTTCGTTTACTATATGAAAGTAAAAACTTAGCATATACTAATATAGACATATTAATTGATATTCCATTTTAATCGAATTATCTAGTTCATTACCTGGCTGGTCCGTAGTTTTTGCGGACCGTCGTCACGACATCAAAGATCGGCCGCCGTTTGACATATATTTTGATACCGCACGCAGATTATAATAATGTATGCACATGGATGACTTACTGTTCGCCGGTGGCCTTTTTTTTAACAATGTTACTTGTAAGTCACTTTGCCCAGGTCGTGTGAGGTGGTCTCAGTCCACCTGTATAGTTTAATGTCGATTTTATGCTCTGTCCAATTAAAAAAACAAATATATAACAAACAAGGACTAATATTTAATATGCTATATCGTACGGCAAGTTTCGAGCAGCATTAACAGACGCCCGAGGCTTGGGCTATTAATTTTATAATTATATTCTAATGGTTGTACAGACACATCTATATAGAAATAAACAGTTTTTATTTTCAAAATGTTTGCATGCATTTTTGACACTGCAAATTTAGAATGAGCGATCGGTACTAGAATTAAATTGTCAAATAATTTCATCCACTATCATTAAGAACGGATGGCAAACGTATGCAGACATTAGTCCGTTATTTGTTGATGGCGTCATCCATATAATTTATCATTTTAAACGAATCGCTTATTCATTTGAGACCCTCCCATAATTTAAATTACCTCAGTCTAATTTTTGCATTGCAAATACTATAATTCGGCGGGTAGTGTTTAACGGAAGTATTTTAATGGGAACAGAGTGTGTTGTCACTAGATTTTCAGGTTCGCTCTTCGGGATACAACGTGAAGCTGAAAAAAAATGAATTATAAACTAGATATTTTGATACTAACATCATTGTAGAGCTTTTGGGATGCCAGATTAAGCACCTTGATTATCCATGTTTTAATTTTGACTGATATACAGCGTTGAGGAAGGTCATGATAGGAGGAAAGTGAGGGAAATAGTACTAGGACTTCACTGTCTTCATATAAAAAAATCATATTGCATGCATTCTCATAAGTCACGTGGCTCGTACGATTTGTTTACGAATCGATTGGTGCATATTCGTCGCGGTCTCGGCAACGCGCCTGATGTAGATATCCTAAAACGGTCAATTCCCAGTGCAATGCACTCTTACTAAATAACTTAATGTCTCCGTCATTCGAGACAACTCTTTTTTTTATGTTTTGCCACAATTAAATGCGCATATTCGGAACGTCCTCAGAGTTATTATGTTAAGTAGGTAATTAATTTCCAACCGGGTCTTTTATAGATGCATATTTATTGCAATAAATGTCTATACGAATAAAAATGATCGGCTATATTTTTGTAATTTTAATTGGCTGTTTGTTTGTTGAGCTTTGGTATGAGTTGTATAGGACCGTCAACACGAGTTTCTTTGTGATACATCATGGCGACGTCCGTTCCGGCCGCGGTGACTCGGATGACCTAAAGACGACCTATCGCAAACAAAAATAAAGCTTCCCATTCACAATCAACACATCACTAGCAACCTTGAACTAGTTTAACTGGGCGGGAATAAATCAAGACAGACATGGCAACACCGCGCCGCCAGGGGTTAAAAAAAAGAACCGTTTCGCCGTATTAGCCCAGACGTATTATTATCTTATTATTATAATACGCTCTACAGCTCCGACACGCGGCGTTGTCCGAGATTAATTAACATTTTAGGTCTGTATACAATAATCGAGGCTAATATTTCATCAGTTTAACAACGAATAAACATATTTACACGTAGGTCATTCCAATAATACATTACTCGCGTGACATTTCAACGGGGGTGGCCATAAACAAAAAAGGATTACGAAATTTATTTATAATGATATTTTTGTATTAATATTTTTGTAAATTGACCTTTTACAAGATTTAATGTGGCGTCAGCGCGAGTTGTAATTCACATTTTTAGTGGAGGTTGCATTTGCGTCTGGTCTGCATCAGTGCAGGGGTCACACGCGAACCGTTTGATGGAGGTCCGTAATGACCCCAAATCATAATCTACGGACCTGCAAAAAATATCGATATTAATCTTAATCTTCCGTTACCGCAAATATGATTAATCTTTTTTATTTTAATTTTAAAATCATATTATAATAAAAATTTTGTAATAAATCAATCCGTATTTTATTTTGGAACCAATTTGCCAATCAATGGACGCGGTACGGTGTAACAAATAGACGTTATATTGGGTAGGTTTATTTGTGAATGTATAAATAACTAGTTATTTGCACAGTCTAATGACAGGTTCGGTGATTGCCTCTCCGGCGTATTATAATTATGTATCATAAAGACCATGGAGGTTCCAGACCGCAGAAAAAACTGCCAAAAGCTAATCTGTTGCGGCAATTAACTTATCAAGTAATAGTGAAGGTCAATAGTAATAAATAGTTTTCAGAAATCTACTTTAAAGGATTGATTATATTTTCGAGTACGAGCCAGGGTCTCTATAGGTGATCTTATAACAAGTTACCGTCCATTTACACCACATAAAGGATTTTCCTCTCAATTCTACTGAAATTGGTGTCGGACAATGCGGTTCTTTTACTGTTGAAGGAAATGAGCGGTTTCTGACATCTTTCGACTTTTATTGTGGGTGCAATTTGGGTGCAGGTTGATATTATGACTGATATTATCGACGCCTTTCATTATTTTTACTTGTATAGCTAATAGGTTCTTCGTGATTTGCGACAACAATGTATTTATGAAAAGCTTCACGCGACACGTCTGGTAAATGATTCACGCCTTCGAGTTATTCTTGTAATGTTATAGTCACGTACATTACAAAATTGCAAATATTCCTCTATAAATTGCAAATATGAAATATTTTCATTTCCTGTGGGCTATGGAAGTGTCTTAATGATAACGGAGTGTATTAACACTAGGTTCCCAGATTCCCCCTGCATATCCTGCAGGATTCAGCGTGAAGCCAAAAAAAGAGGAGTTGTTAATAGTCAAGTCCTTCCATATATAATTATTAGTATAGCGACACGAGATAACTTTGCGAGATTATAACAAAAAGGTGAAATCAATTCGTTTCAGTGGACAAGTGCATAGACAAACCAGATCCAGGCTCCCACACGTACGGCTTCTATAGTCTGCGGTGGATAGGCCGCTTCATTTGATACCTCATCAAAGAATCACATAGGATCCTTAGTTTTTTCTATTATATACTTATTTATAGTGGTGATCGAGTTTTGTTTCTATTTACATATATGTGCACTGATGCAAGTTACAAGTATTCATTAATAATTTAACATGTTTTCATCTAAAATCTTGGAGATAAACGTTAAAGAATGGAAAACGTAAGGCTAAATCACTTTTCTAATTAGACTTTTTGAAAAAAAACTAGCGTCTAGTTTAATCTAACGAAAATATTAAAACTAAAATATCATCAAAAACCTAAGTTTATCTATATAAGAAAGTTTATAACAAATACAAATTGGTAATTCCAACAAAGTGACGGGGGAGCACAAGTTAACAATAAACATAAAATCGCGATCTGCGTATTACGTGCATCCGGCGAGCTTTCGTCCGGCGCATGCGCATGCGCACTGCCCGCCGGATGTCTTGCGGTCACACGCAATTTCACAACCTCTGTACTCATGCCACCCACTATAAAGAAAAATGTGAAATTTGTAAATTATTTAAATACAAATGACACATAAATAAGTGAGCTTCACGCTGTATCCCCAACACAACAGGATAGGCAGAGGGGATCTAGTGTTAAAACACTCCGTTCCCCACATTGAGGCGTTGAGTGTTGAGTCGCGGAACTCAACGCCGCGCTTCGCCTTGACACCAAGACATATTCTTTACCAAATGAAACAAAAAAAACCATTCTTATTGTCCATTATTTATTTCCCAATAAGACAGTTAATTTTCACTTGCCAAATGATAAGATAAGTGCATATAATTTTATAGTACCTATAGAGTCGACAATAAAATGTGGAGAACTTATCAAGGTCTGTTATTTATATCCAGTCCTAGAGGCAGTAGAGGTCGAATTCAAGCTTTAAGACGCTTAAGCTGCTTGGCTTCTAACAGCCTCTAGACACGTTGCCCAAAACAATATAAGGTAACCCTGAAACCTGATTAGCTGTCAATCATCTGCGGGATTTGAATACTCGTCAATAGATAGGTGCCATTATGTCCCCGACCTACCCTGATGACGTCGGACTTGATATCTGTTTACACATTAATAAACTTTATCTTATATTTTTGACGTTAAATACTTATTGTTATTTATGTACATCTCCTCACATTGAACACTAAATCACAGAGTGTTGGTACTTACATTATGCACCTACGTGTTACAAATAACTATAGCACTGTCTGTGCGAGTCACGCAAAAAATAATGGAATTCTCATGGTTTTGTTTACGTTGAATTTATTTAAAAAAATTAACAAATAATAAAAAATATATAGGTAAAATATTCGATTTCTATTAATCTGACAAATTAAATATCTAGTTAGACTTTAAAAGATTTAAACGGAAACATAAAGATATCATGTACCAACATTGCTTACGTAATGCCAATTACGAATATAATAATCAGCATAAAGTGCGAGGGCTCAGGGGCTCCATTCATTTTATTGGCAAGTCGTTGACTTATTGCTTTCCGGGCGGTTCAATATGTCACTCGATAACAATGATGGAGAGTTAACCCTTTAGTTATTATTAGATTATCATCTCAGCTGACGGTCAAGTTTAATCAGCTTCACGTTGTACTCCGCAGCCAGCAAGTAGGCAGAGGTAACCTAGTGTCAAGACACTGCCCATTTTCGGCATTGAGTGGCGGAACTCAACGCTGAGCTCCAGCGTCTCGACACCAGTGAGATAAAATGAAAATATAAATAAACCCAGAAATGGGCGCCATTACAGTCACACGACTGGTCTCAAATAAAATTTAAATGACTCTTATTTAATTTAGTACAGTAATACTCCAAAACTGGACTAACGGCGGTCTCTCCCTTTGTAATTTTAACGTTTCGAAGGGTCTTGTAACGGTAAACCCGCGGACGGCGTCACATTCGGCGCTCCACCACTCCAGTCGCGGCATTTCGGCAACTAATAACCCAACTGGTGCTCATAATTTATAAGGCAGTCCGAGCGACCGCTTTTTACGTCGCCGTCGCCGACGTCTGGGAATCCGCACTGGGGACCAGGCGGGGACCAGGAGGGGACCAGGGGGGAACCAGGCGGGGGCCAGATTCCGCTTTGCATTCCGCGAGTATACTGCAGCGGATGCCCGCGAATTCGATGTTTCGAAATCAAAATTTGCACTCAATAGACGAGAGGAGCTGTCCGCATATATAATGAACGCGCGTCGTTTCCCACGCAAATCGCGTATCTAATAAAATAAAGAAACTTCTTAATCTGACGATCCTCTCATGGCGTCGGGACGTCTCCGTAAGACATGTCTGACAAATGTATCGACGCTGAACGCGAACGCGACCTACTTCCGGCGCAATAAACTACCCTTTCGAAATTCGCGTCGGCCGTATCTCTGCGAACGGGCTTCGATAAGTTACTTTTTGGCCTTTTAGCGTCAGCTCCGTTGCATTCCTGACTTTACGATCATCTCGAGCTGACCGACGCCTGACAGAGAGCTCGTAAAAGAGTGGATTTTACATCTTATTGTTCGCCTTTCGCGAAATCTAATTGAAGTTGGCAGGACTTGCGCCCGCATTTATCTTTACGTGTTCTTAATTTTACTGCCGTCTCGTACGATAATGACAACTGACGGGAATTCGTTCATTATTTTTTATCACACATTAAACATTTAAACGGTTCGCGAGAACGTTATTGGGTAATGCGTCAGTCTGTCTGTACGCTCGGCTCGTCCCGAAAGCTCGCGAACTCGAACCGAACGTTCTCATTTACCAGAGCCATTATTTAAAAATATCGCATTTATTGTATTTTAAATATCACAATGCAAAAAACAATCGTAAAATAGACTTTTAACAGATCTATAAAAGTAAATACAAATGCTCATTGGTGTTTTTTTACGTTTTAATTAATTAATGTTTCGAACTGGTTGTTACAACTTCCTACTTTTCTTACAAGTCGTAAAATATTTATAATTATTATAATTACTGTATAAGTTTTTGATAAGAAAACTAGTTACAGGCGCGTATTAAGTTTAAATTCATTCATATATTTTTAATATCGCGAAATAACAAAGTTCGGTCAGCATTGAGAGCTCGAACTCTCGGCCGCGTGTTTTTAGAACTATGTATAAATTAGTGGCATAGGGACGAAGATTGTCGTTAAATATGAATAGAATGTTCTAGCTGAGGGCTAGAGTTTAATTCCAAGCCGGGCACACCGTGACTCACTTTGTATTCGCCATACGTCGGCCTGCGTCACTCGCCTATCGGAAACGATGGCCGAGACGTCTATTTAAACGTGTCGTGCCCACTTTTATATATAAAATACGACTGACAACAATATCAGTTATTAAATTTTGTATACGATTGGCTTGAGAATTAATATTTATGAAAAGAATTACTTACAATAGGTACCTACCTGTAATGTTAGCAGTAGATATATGTTTACATTTTACGATAATATTTTAAAAAACAAGCTAACAAACTGTTATAATTATATTCTTTTTAAAAGAACAATATTAAATTCTCATTCAAATCTGCATAAAGCTAGTTCCACGATTAACTTTAATCACACTATACATAATTTCCATAGTATTTTTTAATCTTTGATGTCTTTAAACTCTGCTGACGCATCCCTTTCGCTCCTTCAATATTCATCAGCGTTTAGTGGAGCTGTTCTTCATTATTCATACCGTATAATGGTGTATAATATTACTTGAAATATAATAGCGTTAAATAAATTATATTAGTTTTACATATACCATGTTGCATACAGTAGGTTTATCAATAATTCTAATGTCATATAATATTTTGAGATTAATCTTTTACGTATTAAATGGAAGAATTAGTTTTTTTTATAATTAAAAGTTTTAAGTCAACAATCATAAAAGCTCATTGAAGGTGAATAGCTATATTATTTCCAAAAGGACAAAAACTTTGAATTTGTTTAGCTTCTTGCTGTATTCCGCACATAGCAGGGTTCCGCACGCCGCGACTGGCAGCGACTAGCGTTTATTGTTTTTTAGAATTGTTTCAAAAGTAACGTTTTTTTAACTTCTTAATTACGTCGTACGAGAATAAGAATGCTGTAAGACACAACAATACCGGACGTCATCTCGATTGTCCGAAACGTAAAACGACATTTTATAAACATTT
>DWNA01002152.1:0-12475 GCA_018249835.1 Heliconius besckei
GCACGCACGGAAAACTTTAGGTACTTTTTCTAATATTAAGAATATCCTTTAGTTACTTTTACTTCTTTTGTTGGTTCATTTCAATAACTCAGATATTTTTTCTAATAATATGTCTCTACTTATTATTATTTTTTATTATTTAACCTTATATTTTCTTACTAATTCTGTTGAAAGCTGAAAAGAAATTCCATAAATATATTTAATAAATATTTTTATATTTCAAGCAGGCGTAGCTGCGTCCGGGTCCGCTAGTTACTAATAATAGTACGTCGTGGGAGTTGTAACACGTCGTGAATGAATCTATTTACACTACCAGCGATGGTACGAGACGAAGCGTGGCGCTGCGTTTCGCCAAGTAAAATCTCAAAAGTTAAACGGACGGAGTGTTTTAACACTAGGGGCACTACCCTGGTATATATTGATAAAAAGTAAAGCTGGAAGAAAAGATAACTAAATGTCAAGAATCTAGGAACCTTTATTATATAACGATATCAAATTCCACTATCTTATACACTATTGTGTCTCGAAACACTTATCTTACTTTTTCCATAGAAAAAATACAAGACCTAAGGCAATTCAATTTGACAAGGGCCAGAATTTATATTCTCAGAGTGTACTCAACTCGCTTTGTTTTTAACTTTAAGTGTTTTAGGGAAGCTATATAACGATGTACTGTAGTGATATATTAATAAAGCAAATGTTTAAACAATATAACGTTTTATTTTTAAAAAAATCGTTAATGGTAAGTCGCTAAATCCTGATTGCAAACGCGACGACTGCAGGTTCGATTCAATTTAAAGAGGGCAATCTAATAGGAACATTTTGTATTCATATTTTAAAAACTTATAGTAAGCGTATTTAAACTTTAATTTCACACCAATTTCATCATGATGTAGGGAAAATTTCATATTCAAAATGAATATTACAATGTATAATTATTATATTTACTAGAATCATCCGCACGCAGCGCATTTGAATTGACCTGTTCGGAGTTTTTTGCTATGCGTGTCGTAGGCTGCCAGGCTAGCCAGGATCGCCACGTTTAAAGAGTCGGTTAGAATCGCTTGCGACGTTCACTTGTATCTATTGCTCTCTTAGCTTGCATTCAATGTTCAACCTTAACTTCTTGGTATTATGTGCTAGTTTAGCTTATATTTTCTTTTGGTATTTATTTAAATTTCTTTATTTCCTTCTGTGAGTGTTAAATTATTTTCTCTCTCTCTTCACGTATCTGTGCAGTAAATAAATTTGGACGATTTCTCCACAAAATTTGGATCTTTAATTTTACTCCATTAGTGTAAAATAAATATTAGATAATATTAAATAGCGGTCTCACATATTAACCGCTATAATGACTTTTTCATATTCACACAAATTCTGCATTTTAAAAATATTTTTATGGAAAACTAAGCACCAAGCCTGCTTAAGCCATTAGTTTTTCCATACTTCATCAACAGCTCAAAAGTTATTGATAAATATTTCGTAATATTTTATAGTATCGTTTACATACAAATCCCCGCTATAACAGCGGGGATTTATTCCGGATTATTTTGGATTCCAGCGCTCTAGTCATCTAAGTTAAAACAAACAAAAACCACCATTTAACAAGTATTATTTTACCAATAAGTTTTGTAATTCAATATGTTTCTAAATTTAGTTTTTCAGTCACAATTTTATGTTAATATGTATATTTATTGATAATATTGGTCCTTACCTTTAACCGATATACTATCAATATTTCATATTAGATGATGAAGCTCAATATGATAGATAATATGTCCAAACAATATTCGAAATCACATGCCACGGACAGTTATTATAGCTATATGTGTGTCATTATTATTTTTATATAAATCGCAGAAACCAATTATACATACAAAATTATTCCATCATTATCATTTCTAGTCAAACACTATGTCTCGCTATATCAAAACGATGTTTATAATGAAATATACTATAACAACAGAACTGAACAATTTTTCACAGCGAACACTCCATATTTGAAAATACTGGCTCCCGTAAATCATAACATGTGTACAAATGTATGAAAAAATCTGAAATGACGTTCGAAAAACGCAGTAAAAAAGGCTATGTGACATATGGCCCGTACTTCCACGTCATGGCAACATTAGCTTTTAGCATTAGGACCAGAATACAAGCTAAATAAAAGAGAGTTGGAGAGCTAAGTGATTTACTGGTAATAGTTTGTTTGAGATTTTTTCGTTCACTTTGAAGTTAGAAAAATGTTGTTGTTGTTGTTTTCGAAATAACATTTTTACTTTTGTGTGTTGATTTGCTGTGGATTTTGTTTTCTGTGAGAGTGAACATCGCTAGTATGTTTCTGATTTTAAAAAATCAGCTTCACGTTGTACACAGGTTAGGCAAAGGGAAAATAGTGTTAAAACACACCGTTAACCAATTTCCGCCGAGTTTTGTAGGCATTGCGTGCACGCCGCGCTTTTGCCTCGAAGACACGGAAATATAAATTTAAATAAATATTTCGTTTCCCCGAGTGGAATAGAACCCACAACCGTAGCATTACATTCACGCCCTAGTGCCTCTGCGCCACGACGGCCTCATCTGACTTTTGCTTACATTTAATATGTTGTTTGCTTATTTACTTGATTATACTAAAAAAAAATATTTATGGCAAAAATATAAAGATTTAATCTCAATATTTCAAGCATAGCGAGGTAGCCCGCGAGAACCTAATGTCAAGACAATTCTCTTCAATTCCACGTTATACCCAATAAGGAAGACAAAAATCTTTGGCTGAAAATGTAAGTAATTCACCATGCCCCGAGTGGAACATGAACCTAAAACCATTGTGCTTACAGATGATATGCCATGATAGCCATCTACTTGTCCATATGTATAAATAATTAAACTAGTTTTTATTAATAAAGAAATTTAATTCTACGAAAATATCATCGGTATTTCAAATTAAATTACAACTAAAAAAGATTCACAATTTCTCGTCAACATTTTTAAATGTTATAATTATTATTCATCTCAAATTCATCTCATTCGTTATAGTGGAACAAATAAATATAATTGAACTTACCATACACCAATTATAAATTATACATTTAAATTTTAATTTCAGTGAAAATTTAGTTTCAAATTTTATTTATAAATAGTTTAATAAAAAAATGTTTCATAAAACAGATTCATTCATTTTAAAACTTTAATTAGGTGATATTTAAATAATAATCTACACTAGCTTCAACTTGCAGCTTTCGCACCGTGGTCAAAAAAATAACTATAGAAATAAATAACTTTATAAACACTTTTTAAAATTTACACAAAGTCAAAAAAACATTGCAAAAGTGATAGTTGATAATGTCGAAATAATTCTCATTCAATGTTTTGCATTGGAAAAGAAAGCGGCGGACGAAATATTTAGACACTGAGCTCTCCATATCATAAAGTGAAGATAATTAAAAATCTCAAGAAAATAAAAAGCTAATAAAAAAAAATCCAACAATAAGATTAGAATCATTGAAATCAAAGAATGAAAATCTTCGCCTTTATAATGTGGACAGATTTTATTAAAAGTTTTCCGCATGAGAGCGTGCTGTTCTTTGTGATATAGTAGTTCAGATCTGATAGATTATTTGCTTAGAAAACACGATTTGCTTAGTAAAGTGCTTAGTTTATTCAAGGCCGTAGTTCCGAGGCCAGTCGTTTCGCAGGAGCACAAGCGTGAGACTCTAAGCGCGACAAGTTGTATATTCGATTCCCACTTGAGGAAACGAAATGTTCAATATTTTAATTTCGAGGCAAAGCGCGGTGTTGAGTTCCGACAAACTCCGCGCCTCCGAAATTCGGTGGAAAGTGGGGAGCGGAGTGTCTTAACACTAGGTTCAGAATTTACACATACAAGATACAGCAGGAAGTTGAACAAACAAGAATTTCTTTATCTATTAGTAAAAACTGCGTTAAAATCCGTTCTGTAAATTAATAGATTTGAACGTAGACAACAATGGAAACTGATTATGTTTTATACTACGTAATCATGAAATCTTTTATATTTTAAATTTTAATTAAAAAGAGTATATTATAAAGTGTATTATAAAATTTCAGATATAAAATTGAATTCTTAAATCAATTTTGTAATATCGTTGAAAAATGGTGATGCAAAAGTTTTATACACCTATCACATATTACACATAAACTGAATTTTTAATATATATTTTCTTATAAAAACAATTCGTAGCTTATCTCATCATTGAAATAATTTGTGACATTGGTTTAGTGATGATTATGAAGTAAGAAATTACCATCTCAATCAATATGTGGTCGTCATGGCAACGGGTACAAGAGTATAACTGTAAACGTTACAGGTTGTAGGTTTGATTCTCATTCCCATTCGTATCCCGCTATATAGCAGAGTAGGCAGAGAGAACCTAGAATTAAGACACTCCGTTCCCTACTTTCGGCCGAATGTTCTCGAGAGTGCATGTTGTGCAGTGGCAATCAACACTGGCTTTTGTATTGTTACCAGAGTTACCAGAGAGAGGTAAATAAATTATTAATTTTCCAAGTGGCAATCGAACCCAGGCCACGTCACGCTTACAGTAAAACCCTAAAAGAACCAAGAAACGCAGCTAGAATTTAACAAAATCTTTCCACTGATTATATTATCAAAAAAAAACACAATTAAAGCAAGCATTGCGTCAATGTTGAAAGCCTCCTGTCTTAATTAAACTGGTTATTTTTAAGGGTTCCATGGAGATGGGGGTTTTGGTATAATATACAAGTAAATTTGGATATTTTGATGTTTTTTATTGCCTGTTCTTTCTAGAATAGCTATTTACCTTTTAGAAATGGGTTAAGTTTGTATAAATTATTTGAATTGACGAATTAATTATTTGGAAATAGTACTGTAATAATAGTGATATTTTCCAGTGTAAAACTAGTACTTCTACAAATACTACGATAGAACTTGAACTAATATAATTTTGGTCTTTTGAATAAAACTCGTATTTAAAAAAGTTTATTTAACCCAGGTGTTCAATTCAACAGAATAAATAAGAACGATGTCATTTTTCAATGTCTGTAATAATCCATATTTCAAGTAAAAATTTAGTTCTACATATAGTTATATCATTTTTAAGTTGTAATTAATAAATATTAAGGTATATGGATTAAAAAAATATTTAAATACGTCAATTTATAATTTTATGCAACTTTTAACTAACTATACAAAAAATACTAACATACTGAACCAGAATAAAATTATTCCTATTATATCCTCGCACTTGGCACATTCCTCTTAATTCTTGCATAAAACGAGAGCTGTCTGAAAAATGTACGCTATTATTAATAATTTAATGCTAATGAACAGAATTCATTGCGAACGAGGAAAGTAGCAGACGTTTTTTATTACAGATACCTATTTCAGATTATGAGAGGGTTTAATTTTGGCATATAATTACGAATATGAAGCCCGCGTTTAACTGTTAGCGCTATAATAGTTGGTTCAATTCCTGGTTTTTAACTGTTCGTCCCCCACTTTCTCTTGAATTTTTGTGCGAAGTAGCGGAATTCAACGGAGCGAATAAATTAAAATTATATTAGAGAATAGAATCTCACGTAGGGTAGTAATGAATCGAAGTCGAGTCGAGTTCCGATTTCAAGCAAAGAAGACATAGAACTAAGTTTCAACCTACTTTCGATTGAATTAATCGATTGGTTAAATTAAGTTTATATTAGTTTTAAATACTATGTTTGAAAACGTTTTAGTTTTGAAAGCCCGTTTTGGTAGTCTAAAATTCATTTTTTTAAATATAAATGACGACATATATGTTCCTCACGCCGCCGAATCCTGGAAGCGTGTTGAGTGGAGGAACTCAACGCTGCGGTTTTGATCATTACCAGAGCGAAGAAATGTATAATTTATTCAAGTGTGAATCGAACTCGAAACTTATCGCATTTACAGTAGGTAGAGATGTTAGAAGAAACTGGTTTATCGTTGGGTTTTTATTAAATTCGCTAAGGATATAGCGGCGAGCTCTCTGTGTACAATAAATAAGAAAAAATAATATTTAAGTTTATTTATATAATTATACAGCAACATAATTTCACGTTTTAAATCTGACATTTACTTTGAAAATATATTTTAATTTCTATTAGAAAAGGTCAGGCCATGACACTTAGATGAGCTTAATATTGAACCTTCGGTAAATATAATGGCTATTTAAACCTTATATTGATATTTTTTCTAGTTTGAACATTAGACATTTACATTTCGTTGCTTTTCAGCACTGTACGGGTAAATCTTTCAAACTACGCAAAACATTTTAAAGTGGTTTTCAGTAACAGATAGAGTGATTCAAAAAGTAGGCATTTACACAATTTTTACCAGCTTTTTATATTAGTTTAGTTTTAAAATTAGTTTAGTTTACTACTTATATCTAAAATTACAATAATATAAAATACTTTAAATGTCAATCAATGTAAAAAAAATAATATAAAAACACTTTACAAAATCTGAAAAGGAAATCGAATCCACGACTATTAAATAGAATTAGTTTAATAAAATTCAGTTTATAAAAACGAAAGTTTAAAATTTCGAACGTTTTAGCACAATTTGTGGGTACGCCTCAAATTATCCTCCGACTCCGGAAAAACTGCAATATGGAAAATTTTGCGCCGATCCAGACTTTGGCAATAACATAAAGTATCGTGAATATAGCAAAATATATTTTCATGTGAAAATAGAAAATAATTGATATCCAGAAATAAAATTTTATAGAGCTTTATGAAACTGTTAATACTAGTTTAGTTTATATATCTCGCTTATAATATACGAGTATGTATGTTTCACATAGTATAAGTGAATTTTAAATATAAACATTTTATTAGCATTCAATGTATTTATTTTTAACTAGAGGCCCTCCGCGGCTTCGCCCGCTTGAACTATATGATTATTCATTTAATAAACAGAATTGACTGACAGTCAAATGAATAATTGCTATTTAAAATTGCAAATATATAGTATTTGCAGGCAAACTTATGCCTTGAATTCATTCAAATGATTATATATTTTTTGTAATGAACCGATTTTAATAAAACAAACTTTAGATGTTAAGCTGAGTTAAAACAAAGAAATTGGTGAAAGTTTTACGTAAATCAGTTCAGTACTTTCAGAGATTAGCGTGACCATACATACAGACAGCCAGACAGACAGACAAGAAATAAAAAAAAATGCTTTTTATTATTCTTTTTAGGTGCGTTTATCCATTCCAGTCAAAAATACAAAATGTACAGACAAAATATTATAGAGATAGATATTATTATAATATTTATAGAGATTATGCATATTGCATAACATAGCGCATAACACTTTTGAATTTCTCATTGTCTGATAATTTTAGACTTCTATCGAGTAATGAAATAAAATGACAGAATTAAAAGTATTAACTACTTTGAATTAAATATTGTAAATATAAAAATTGCCTCGAGACACGCAAAACCACATTTTAATATTGAACATTATGTATTTATTATGTTATAACAATAGAGCTTTTCCTGTATTTGGTTATTTTTAGCTTCACATATAATGCGACAATTAGTGAGGTAGTCAAAGGAACCTTATATAAACACTCCGTCCCTGTCTCTCTCAAATCAACTGTTACCATCAAGGATAGTAAACCGGAGGGAACCTCCTATGATGTGTGGTTGAACTCAACTGTTACCAGCAAAGAAATGAAAATAATCCACTACCTCGAGAAGAGAAATCGAACCAACAACCAAAGCTTTGGTCAGACGCCGTGCCGCTGAACCACGACAGCCTAAAATAAAATACATTAATAACATGCCAAAAACTTCTTCCAATAAAAGTCCAATGGGGTTATACTCTACACCCATATAATATATTTGAGACTCGTAAAAGCTTTCCACAGGGCTTCCACATTTAGTGGCCTACGAAACCACAATTAACCCTATCGTATTTATAAAATGTATTTGTATGTTTTCGGGTTTTAGTTTAGTTACGTTTTAAGTTATTTTTATATTTTTTTACGAACTTGTTTTCTAGCTTCATACTATATTTCATTTATAGTAGCGTAACTTCGTGTTAAGACACTCCGTTCTTTAGAAACCAGAGTGAAGAAAATTAATAATAATAATGATCGAATGCAAAAACAATTCGCGTTGTTGAGTTTCACTACTCAATAGGCTTTCAAACTCAAGGCCTCCAAAAATTCGGTAGAAAGTTTGGAACGGAAATATTTTCATGAAAAGTTTTCGATTATCTTTTATCGGAGTAGGTTTCCAGGTTCCCTCTACTTATCCTTCTATGTGCGGAATACAGTGTGAAGCTAAAAAAACCAAATTTGTACAAATGAATCGTTTGCCTTCACGTTAATTGTAAATTTTCAACTAATAATATTTACCTTTAATATTATAATCCATACATAATATTTATATGTTACTTAGTACTAATAGTCAACAATAGCAACAATATACGGGAGCTTACAATTAAATCTGAAGCCATACTCACTCACCCGTTTTGTGTCTACCGCTACACGGATTGTGTCTATTTGATACATTCGTTTAGGGTTACCAGCATAATTATTTTTATCGATATTTCTTTTAAGGCCGTAGTAAAAGTAACGATTGTGGGTTCGACTCTCAAATGAGAGAATGATTTATTTGGTACTGCGTGAACTTTAAAAAGCTTCTGATTACTTTTTTGAAGAAGTAATAAGTACGGAGATAAATTACTCCGTGTATTACTTGTGTGTGGTTTTTTTTCAGCTTCACCCTGTAGGCAGAGGGAGCCTTCTTTGCTAGGGTAGGCAGTGGAAACATGAGAATAGGAACAGAGTGGTGGAACAGCCTACTGTTCCACCACTCTGTTACTTACTTTATGGTGAGTTCTCGATGTATTGGATGTTGAGTAGCCCCGAATGGATATCGAACAACCTTTGACCTTTTCGTTTATAGTCCCATAATTGTGTCCGACAGCTTCTAAATCTTCCGATGGAGGTCCATATTAAAACTAATAATCACAAAACGCTTCCTTGCTAGAAATTTGACAACCCTACCTGCTACATATAGGATACAAAAAGATTTATTATACATATATTTCGGGAACAGAAATTAGATAATTATGTGGAACTCTAAATAGTTATAATAATAGTGATGTAACATAAGTAAGACCACTGAATATAATCGTGTATAGAAATAAGATAGCAGAAACTCTTTACTGAAGCTAATAGGTATATTATAATAATAAATTTGGATACTTTCTTTGTTCGGGTATAATTGTAACTTATAAAAGGACCTAATAATGTAACATAGTTTATTATGATAATTCCATTGAAATATAATATACAGTATATCGTGATATTATATACATTTCTAAATTTATCATGAATTCTCCGCTTCCACCCGAGTTCTCAACGTTATGTTATTTTTTTTGAGAGTAAGGAGATTTAAATAGGTTATTCCTCTAAATTAAAACCCACCTGCCATGGCGGATTTATCCGATTTTTTACTTGAAAATGAAGAAATTGCATAAAAATAAAAACAAAAACAAATATAATTTAAAACATTTAACAATAAAAACAATATCATTCCTAATACAATTCCTTCGTGAGCATTCAGCAACAAGCTTTATCGAACAACTTCCAAATTTTCCAGATTATAATCGGAGCGGACGCTGCTCCGTACGAACGCGAGGTATTGCTACATTGTAACTGCTAGTACCGAATTCGCTAACTTTGCCAACTTTGCCGTGGACTGGTACCGATTGCGCTTATGTTCCAAAATTCAAATACATTTATGTTTTTATATTATTTATACTTTAAATCATTAATCAAACAGTGTTTTTCAAAGGAACATATGGTTTTTAAAAAAATGTTGTTATTTTAATATTGGACTTTGAGGTTGTCGGCGCAGCGACACTGGTGATGGATTCCCACCTGAGGAATGACTTATTTTCATTTCCTGGGTCTGGTACGATAGCCTGGCGTTGAGTTCCACCACTTAACACACAATATTTTAAAAGTGGGGAAATGATCAATTTAAATTACAATATTATATATCTCTAACCACTAAAAAGTTTTCTTTATACATAAAACACACAATTGCTATAATAATTTCCAACTAAAAGCAATAAAACCCACAAAATTGATAAAACGAGATGCGACATAAATTAACTAAAATAATTACGTACTTCTATTAAAATAATATTGAAATAATGATCTATTATGACTCATTAAATATCTCACTGACCACTCACTTTTAATCACAGCCAGCTGTTATCAACCAACAATTATATACCCATCAGTTATAATAAGCTGCGTTTATTGAAAATATATTAAATTTGACAAAATTTTACATTCATTATATAGGTTACAAAAAATATGTTGTTCTATCTTTAATTTTTCTGAGATAATTTTAAAAACTAGGAAAATTAAAATAATAAGCAGAACAAGCCTTATTGTTATGTAAGCTAAATGTTGAAATTGAGCTTATATGTAATTGTGTTCGATTCTCACTCGCCCTGAGGAATGAACAATTTTTATTTTCCTCGCTCTGGTAAAAAGATAAAGCGCAGTGTTCAGTTTCGTAATATCTCAAAAATTTTGCAGGAAATAGGAAACGGAGTGTCTTAACACTAGGTTCCTTCTGCCTAGCACTTAAGCATGAAGCTTAAAAAGCTTTTTTATGGTTAAGGCACGCCGTTCCTATTAAGACACCTCCGTTCCCGACTATCCACCAATATCTGGAGACATTGTATGGCAAAACTCAACGCCTCTTTACCAAAGCCAACAAAATTCAAATGTAAAATTTTAAATTTGCTCGAAATCGAAACCTGTAACGAAGCTGTAACGTTTACAGTTGCTACGAAAGGCCTCTACAAAAGTATTTAATTTAGCAAAATTATTTCATTTATTATTATTGTATAATAAATAACACATAAATTGCCAACAATCTTTTATTTCATTACGAAAGTAGGTAGTGGTAATACAATAATATAAAAATGTTGCTTTATTTCTATTTCACACTGCTCCTTAAATCTAGCCCTTATCGTTTTAAAGATTTATCTCCTGCTGCGAGTCTTACAGTGTACTACACTTTTGTTTCAAGAAATAAGTTCAGTTGGAACTAAGCGAAAGGAACGCGTTTGTAAAAAAAGTAATACAGAAAATCTCTCTTTTCCATTTTATTATATTTATTAAATTTTAGAGAAGAAATATTTCATTTGTTAAGTTTATTGTGTTAATAATATTATTGTAGCGAGCTTTTGAATATAATTAAAAAGTATAAACTCTTCTTGCTATGGCACAAGCATGTGGCTGTAAATATAAACAGATTGTGGGTTCGATTCCCGCTCAAAAAATTAAATATTAAATATTTTAATTTTCCTCGCTCTAGTAACGACGGAATACGTGCCGTTGAGTTCCGCCAAACAATACGTTACGGCCCCAGAATTAATCTCACAATGTATCCCGCACATAGCAGGCTAAAGAGAGGGAACCTGGGAACCTTGTCTTAAGACACTCCGTTCCCATTAAATCACTTACGTTCTTTACTTTCAGCTAATTCTAGAGGCATTGCTTCTTGAGTGCCGGAACACAACACCGCAAAACCGCAACCTTACAAATAACGAAACATAATAACCTTACTTCTTGAAGTATCTAAAAAGTAAAAAAAATAATGCGATACATGCAATCTATCAGGATTTGAGATCTTACGTTTCAGAACCTTCCAAGCGTACACTCATTTGGTAGATTATATAAGAGTAAATATGAAATATGTCATTCGAACTTCCGAGAAAAGTGTTTAGAAGAAATTTCTTTGAATGAGAATCAAACAGTATATTTCCCTATTCAGACTTTTGTTGGTACTGATTAGTATTTACTTGAAACAGTATATATTTTTGTTTTTAATTTATTTGATGTTATGAATACTTTGATTAATAAACTTAAATTCTTGATAAATTTCTTTAGTTTACAGAAATATATCCAAAGAAATATTTAAAGCCGCATTTTTGCCTGATGTTTAAATAAATATACTAGGGAACGTATTAAATAGTAACTTGTACGGGTATGTCACGTTATACAAAAGTGTATATTTCTATTATAGTGAAAGTTATATATATTTAGTTAAATGGAGTGCAAACTTTTTGCTTCACCTATTACTATATATAATCATAGACAGCTCTACAATTCAAATGCCACAATATCTAAAACGTAATCAGATGGGCCCGCATCACTCCCGAGGGACACACGCGGCTACCGATTCGTGACGTCCGATAGTTCCCAGAGTTCATTTCTTCAGGCATTATGCGTGCTTTCAAATCCCTTGTAGGTCCCTCTATCCACAAAATATGAGACGACCTCGCCTAATAGAGATTTTTCTTGCCCGAGATTTCTTTTGCTCCAAATAAATCCACCTTTTCCTGCCCAAATTGGATTATTCTCCACTGTGCGGTTAAATACTGAATGGACTATAG
>DWNA01002153.1:0-12473 GCA_018249835.1 Heliconius besckei
TTATACACATAAAATATCGTAATTTTAATCATTTGGGATTTTATTTAATATTGTTCGCAAAAATTAATAATGATTTAATATAGAATAATGTTTAGTACGCGCGCACGGCAAACTTTAGGTACTTTTTTTAATATTAAGAATTTCCTTTAGTTACTTTTACTTCTTTTGTTTGTTCATTTCGGTTACTCAGATATTTTTTTCTAATAATAAATCTCCACTTATTAGTATTTTTTAACTTATTTTAATTATATAGGCTTATATTTTCGCGGGCGTAGCTGCGTCCAGGCCCACTAGTTGCAATATATTTTCACCAAAAATATAATAAAAAGAGAAGTCCGAAGAGCTGAGGATCGAGTGTGGTGGCGAGAATTGGGGAAGGCCTATGTCCAGCAGTGGACAAAAGATGGATGTCGATGATGACGATGACGATGATAATAAAAAGAATATTATTCAAATACTTTAATTTGAATCCACAGAAATAAGTATACAGGGTAAAGCAAAATACTTACTTACAAAATACTTTAAGATTAAAAATATCCTTTATTCAAAATTTAAAATGAAAAACAAGTCCCAAGTAAATATGTATCCCTTCTCATCTGCTCTAAAAATATTTATTATATACTAGTGGACCCGAACGCGGCTACGCCCGCTTGAACTATACGAATATTTATTAAATATATTTATGAAATTATTTTCAGTTTTCAATAGAGAGATGCGTTAAGCAAGCTTATTTTGGGTGACGTTTTCTAACAACAAACTTTATAAATCTACGTTGCTTAGCAACGGTCCCATAGCGACGCTTGTTATTAACATGGCGGAATATATTGCATGTCAAATTAATAAGTATTTTAATATGTTGGTATATATCGAAAATATTATAAATATGAGAAAAAAAGTATCCTATGTTCATCCCGACACCCTCAAGTATCTCTATATGAGTATTTTATCACAATTAAATTAGCTGATTGCGTAAAAGACAGACAGACAGAGTTACTTTCGAATTTATAATATAGGTATGGATTTTTATTATCAGAATTATTTAATTTAATTTTACAATATTACATTAATGGAGTGTCTTAACACTAGGTTCCCAGGTTCCCTATGCCTACCCTGCTATGTATGAGATACCTCCTCAAAAGATTATATAATTCTTCAATCTGTGTATAATTTTAAGTTCACCTAAAAACAATACCATTCTAAAATATAACACAAAAATAAATTAAATATGATAGCAAGTATATGGAGCAAGGGTGAGAGTTAGATTAGGTTGAGTACACGCAAACAGTAAAGCTACGTGAGCAGCACCTTACTCACACCCGGGAAAGGGTCGGGCTGGAACTGATTTTAACTAATATTTAGTATTTCTTATCTTATTTGCGAAATTATTAGAAGTATATTGTTTTATATTGTACGAAGCTATTCTTGAGCCGGGGAGCTTCGAGATCGATAGTGGAGGACGAAAGTATCTTAATGGGAACGAAGTGTTTTAACATGTTGAGTAAGGAAAAATATTTCATTCTCTCAAGTGGCAATCAAAGCCACAACCCTCGCGTTTACGCGTCAGGTTTTGTCAGGTGGCCTCATCTTTTCAATATTCTATGAATAAAGCCATATAAGCACTACTTATTCTACTGTTTCCGCATTTTGTAATTTTGCAAAGAGAAAGAAGGATGTGGCGATTACTTACTTCGCCCTCCATTCGTTGAGAAACTGTGAGCTAGATAGCAAAACCCAAAGTCAAACTTTGACAATTTAGACAAAAAAATACTATAAATAAAATAAATATAACAATTTATAATTTTTAAATTCTTTTAGACATGTACCTACATTGTACACGTAACATTATGTTTTTTATACGAAGATAAGACGATTTTTTTTGCTTCATGCTGGGGTAGACGTAAGCAGAAGGAACCTAGGGTTTAGGCGAAACCCAACGAAACAAAACGGAAATAGTAATAATTATCACTAGTGGAAATCGATCCCAGAACCGACGCTTTAACATTGAGATCCTGAGGCGCTGCCTGACCGATAAAATTTAATCTAAATCCGTTCAGGAATACGACCGCTGTACTCTAGCACCAGTCTCAAAGATACTAAACAGATATTTTTTTCAATAAATTTTAATACATTCCATTGCTTAAAGCAACGGAAAAGGGGCAATAAATTTCAACCGACATTCGTTTGCCTTCGTTCTAGCATTTTATTGATTGTAAAAGAAATACGGCTTACCTTTCCTTTCTTTTCACGTTCCTAAGCGTCTTCAAGAAAATTTTGATATGCAAAATATCAATAACATGTTTGGGAACTAAAATGTTAATGCTTAAAAGAAAATGGTTCATAAGTGACATTTTGTTGGAGTGTATTGTAAATTCCAAGTTACCGTTAAAAATGTCTAGGATAATATCATCAATAGTCGATATTTTAAGAAACTAGTATATTTTTATTACAATTTTTAATAATTTCTTTACACTCATATGCGCCAAAAAGAGAATATATGGTAAAAACATCTAAATAAAAAGCTATAAATGTATAATCATTTTGTAATGTACATAGTACACCTAGAACACCTTTCAACGAGCTAATTTGTATGACTCACACATTAGTCTTGTTAATAATTAACCACGTGTGTAACGATTTATAACGCTTTATAATGATTTAATTGGATTCATTGACAGTATACTATATATATTAGACTTTCATATAGAATGTGAAATAATAGCTAGGAGCGTTTTTCTTTTAGCATTTCCCATATACCTACGTTTTTTAAGGATTTTTTACCGTAAATTTTTTACCGTAAAAAATCGTAAATTTCATATATATTCAATTTGAAAACCCAATTTCTTTGGTTCACGCCATCAAAGTGTTTTTATACTTTTACACAGTTAACTTGCAATGTAACCTATCTAATATATAGCTAGTTATAAAAAAAAGTTTAAATGTAGATTAAAAGACTTAAAAATGGATTAAAGAAAACCGTCGTAGCGCAGTGGCACGGCGTCTGGCTGTAAACGCGACGGTTGAGGCTTCGATTTCCACTCCTACACTAATTTCTACAAAATTTGGCAGAATATAGAAAATGTATTAACTTAACAGTAGGTTCCTTCAGTCTACCCAGTTATATGAAGATTACAGCGTAAGGCTAAAACAATAAATGAAATACAGATATAAAAAAAAACAAATTAAAAATATCCTAAGTGAAAGAATTCACATTAATGTGCCAACATATTCGATACAGCAAACTTCCGATCACGTCACACTATAAAATATTTCTGCAAAGTCTTAGAATTGAAATTTCATGCAGTGTCTCTGTGAAACTTTTCAATTACATTTCAGAACTTCTATTCAGCTGAGGTCATATGTTCAAAACTAGTTTTATGTTATGGAAGTTTATGCTTCGTCTATCTTCAATACAAAATGGAATTTACATTTCCATATATAATAACTGTAATATTTATTCATGAATAAAATAAGAAAATTTTAATAATGTCACATCACTAAGCCTTCATCAGTTAGGGTTTTTTCTATTTATTGAGCAATATAATGCAGGTTTATATATTGTTATCTTTCTTTTTCAGCTTTACACTAGGTGGGTAGAGCTACATCCTCCGCTTTCCGCCGGATCTTGAGATAGCTTCCGTTTCAGGCACATGTTGTTCTTATAAATGACATTTAGAAAACTTCAATTATTTCTCATGCTCAAAACAGCGTTTAACTTAACGCTTCCTTTGTAGGAACGTGCTAGAGAAAATTCAAAACAAATTACAGAAGTCTAGTGCAAACTTTAATAAACCCAGTAAAGAAGTCTACACCTAAGTTTGAAACTAGTTATGAAGATAATACTATATAAGCTGTTCATGAAATGTTTAAATTTGTTATGGACTAGCGACCTACTCGCGGCTTCGCCCGCGTCGGCTACACATTATTTTTTTTGTCTGTATTACTTTCGTGACCTAATAACATTGTTATTTTAAAGACAATATCCATATTATATGGCATAGTCTTTTCTATTAAAATTTCAGCTAATTAAAACCTTAGCGGCGCCTATGCCGCTATAACCGAGATATAGCCAGCATCTATATTGTGATGTGATAAAATAAAGATTAAACGATAAGAATGTTCTAATTTTTTTTATGTTAACTTAGTTTACACTTTAACTAACTTTAGTTGCATATAGTCGGGTATGTATTGGGGAAAGTGTAGTGTTGAGATATTTTCCTTCCCTTCCGTTTGATTAAACATGGATACCTCAATTCATTCAAAAATGGGCACAAAGTGGATAAATCTCCCTGACTCTCTCCTTGCTCTTATTTTATCGTAAATTCCACACAATTCCACTGAAGACGCAAGAATGAAGATAAAATCGTAACCACAATTTCTACACAACTGCAACAACCACTTCAAAAGTTCAATTTGGCAACGCCCCACAAAGCGTCAGTGACTAGATCATCAAATTGGAGTGTAACCTAAAATCAAAATGAAATGACAGTATACCTTTTTTTTTTGTTTTTTTTTATCGCTGGGTAATGCATTTTCGCAGACCGCTCATACGGAAGGCCAGAGCCTTATGGATGCGCGGTACTATGGGACTCACCATTGAAACCGATCCTACCCACTAAAACCCAGCGGAAACAATGTCCACCAAAATGAGACGCCGCAGCATCGCTCATGCATACTACTTCGACCGACGCTTCGGTAGAAGGTCCGCCTATTGTGGACCACCGTTGCCTTCAGGGTGCCCTCGGGTTTGACTTGCAGGGAGATCACCATGACCTCGCACCAGCTCCTCTAGGGGAGGGGGAGTTGAAGATGCGCAATACGCCTTCTCCGACCCCTTGGCCTGCGTCGGCGGAGAGGGTCTGGAGGCATCACACTCGTGGCACACCGGTGACATTTCCCGACGAGCAATCTGATGCAAGTATTTGCCGAAACAACCGTGCCCCGTCAGTACCTGCACCAACCTGAACATCAGGACCCCAAAAACTCCTTCTACTGTAGGCATACCTGACGCAACTAAGCAAATCAGATACCTATTCAAAATTACTGTACCTATACGAGTTAAATTAATTTCAAACTTTTAGATTTCCAGTGATTTTACTAAGGTTTGTGTGACTAATATATTGATTTGTAGTTTGGTACTGTCAATACTGTTTGCAAATTATGATGATTAATCCTGTACTAATTGGTTGATTTTACTCGTAATGGCGACACAGTTATTGCTGATATAACAGCGCCATATTTATCTCTTTTGAAGATTAAATTTCAACAATTTTGTAATAGCTAATAACTGAAACTGAAATAATAATATTTCCATTTCCTCGCTCTGGTGTCGAGGCAAAGCGCGACGTTGATGTCCGCCACTCAATACGCAAAGCCCCCAGAATTTGGCGCGAAATGGGCAACAGAGTGTCTTAACACTATATATATACAGCTGATTGATGTAAAAAAGTGTTGCTCTAAGTTATTTACATTATTTATATCAAGTATCAGAAGTTGTTGTTTAGCATTGATTATATAGAAAATTACTGTAATTACTGAATTTTATGAAAATAATAATTTATTTAATAAACTATCTTACTAATATTATAAATTTAAAAGTTTGTGAGGATGTATGTTTGTTTGTTCCACTTTCACGCTATAACTACTAAACGGATTTGAACACTTCTTTATATCGTATAGGCTACATTTTATGTAAGGATTTGTATATTTGGTTATAATATAAAAATAGGTTTAAGCGGGCGAAGCCGCGTTAGGGCCTCTAGTTAAATAAATATAATAGTCAAGTCGTAAGTCAATAAGTCAAGCTTGCAAAGCCGCAAGCGGGTTATTACTTATTGTTATACAAACTTTGCATTTCATTTTTATTACGTAGGTAACATCCTATATCTTATAAAACAAAGTCGCTTTTCGTGTCTGTCTGAAATTTCTAACTCTTCTTCTTCTAAACCACTCAACGGATTTTGATGCAGTTTTCAGCATTAAGCCGAGTATTTCTCAGGGAAGGTTTATATATAGTTTATTATTTGTATTTTCTTATGTAAATTAACAAAAATACGATAAATGTGTATAAAGTCCTACCCGTTGATACACTGTCGCGCATGCGCTGCTTCAATGGTAAGTACTACATGAAAATAATGTACTGGAGTATTGTTCCCCTTAATAAGATCTACAAAAAAGTCCACGACAGCATATTCGTATCTTTTAAGAATAACGTGTAGAGATCATATTTCTGTCTAAAAATTGTAATTTCAATATATTTTTTATTGTGAGGGATATTTTGCCATAATAGTATTAATCCTTATCCTTTAAAACACTTTATTAATTTTCTACGTTAAACGAAGATAAAATTTGCTGTTTACTCTATTTCGAAATTGCGAATAGTTTTAGAGAAAAACGCATTTAATTGTTGACACATCACGCCGATGACACTTCAGCTGTATCGACTCAAGTTTCACCTAACCCTTACTCTCAGCATATAAATAAGTATATTAGTTACGTCGGCCACTTAATGTAGATCAAAACTGTCTTTTACTGTTTTTCATTTTAATAAGTACTTTAGAAGTTGTTACAATATCAAAAAATGCTTGCTGCGAAACGGCTTATACAAGCGCGTCCGCCGCGCCGCCTGCCTTACACGCATCGGTGGTTCAGTGGCAGTATGCTCACCTGCCACGCGAGCGGCCCTGGTTCGATTTCCGGCCGATGCATTCTATTTAATTTTCCTCACAGACAGCCACGTAGCGCTTGCTTTTCGTCAGGGACATAGTACCCTCTTCCCTACCCAACCGGTGTCGCTTTTTTAACAGCATTAACTACAAGCTCGAAAAAAAACCCGCCTGCCTCTATAGCAAAGAAGATTTAGATGCGTTTCACGTATTGGATAATTTCAGTTGAATGTATTACTTCAGCGCGATATGTTTGGTTGCATATTTTTTGTAGTAGTTATTAGTAGGTAGGTTTTTGTTTATAATTTCTTCCGTTTAAAAATAGCGATTTAAATATATTTTAATAAGTACTTGAAAAGATTAGTAATACAGATTTAAAATAACAGTACTAAAAGAACCTTGCTGATTAACGGTTCGCCGCCCACCACGCGTCCGCCGTGCCCCGCAACATTTTGCTTATAATAGTGGATCCGCCGCACCCGCCTGGGTTCCTTCCCGCGGGCATGGAAGGAAGGCCTGCTCATTATGCTCCTGAGGGATACCGATCTATAATCCTCCTCAGCACGGTCGCCAAGCTGTTCGAGAAGTTATCCTTAAAACCAAAGTAAACTTGGTCGTTTTATCAACGCCTCCGTCAGGAGACCGAGGGCCCAATTCCGATCCCCTCCCGCATCCCCTTCGATGTATCTGCTCTAAAGCAGGTTTTCGTCTGAGACCACGGTCAGAGAACCAAGGCCCTGATGTCGTTCAGAGCTACTACGGAGATGGCCGAGAGAATGTTTTAATTCTGCGCCTGGCAAAATAAATTTAGAAGTGATCGCATTTTCAGTGAGTGAGTGATAGAAGTGATTGCAAGTATTTTGGAGTTATCCAATAATTATAATGTATTTCCACGCGACATAGTTGGTTACATCTTATGTTTAAGTATTTTTGAGTCAGAGAATAGTAGGTAGCCTGTTGTTTATAATTTATTTCGTTTAAGTTTTCTGTTATTTGTGTTTATTTTAAAACAATTGGAAAACCCTTATTGGAACTACGAAAATGCGGGTTGCATTAGGGTTTCATTAATTTTCACATTATCTTAAGTGCTTTGCAAACATACATTATATGAATAATTTAGTAGTTTGAGTGGGCGAAGCCGCGAGGGGGTCGCTAGTTGAAGATATAAATGTAAATTTTCATAGAAAATTCTTTTATATATAATTTTCACAAATACGCTTTTTTAATTACCTATGTAGAAATAATGACTCTACCTTTTATTATGAGAAAATTAGGTCAATGCTTGAATATTTGCATAATATTCTTTAAGAATTTATTCATTGTGTGCTCAGGTCACATTTTAATTAATTAAGTAGTTATACATGAGGGCGTCGTAACGCAGTGGTGCTAATGTAAACGTGGCAGTTGAGAGTTTGATTCCTACTCGAGGGAATGAATTAGGAGGAAATGGTAACCAGGCAATACAATCGATTTTCTATGGCTCCATTCTATATGCATAATTGCATATTATTATTATATTGAATTTCATATACCTAGATAATACAATGAAATAGCCCGGCTACGCTCTAATGACATAGAAATTGAATTTAGAAACCGACTATGCTAGACATTACAGATTATGCTACCAGAGTAAGTTTAACACTGATATATGCAGTCTACGTTGAAGGACGTTATCCTGATTCTAGTGGCTTATTGATTAACATAAATTACAATATGTTTTTACACTTTAATGGGAATAGTTTGTCTTAACACTAGGTACTTAGGTTCCCTCAGCTTCTATGTAGGATATATCGTGGAGTATATTTTTCTTTTTTGGATAAGGTAAAAATGGTGTTGATGATGATTATGGTGGTATCGTCGATATCAATCACACATATCTATGGATTTGTTTATGGGTAATGTCTATTGCACCATTTTTACATTTAGAATTCATTTTTTTTAATCTGCGGCGTTAAAATGCGGCTTCTGTCGTTTACTGAAAAAAGATAATGGATTGGTATATCAAGATGTTGTCAATAAATGAACCTAGAATTCTATATTCCAATTTACATTATCCACAAACCACGTAGTACCATACTTGAAAGATATACATATTATGTTGGTATTCCTACCACCACATTCCACACTTCCACTGTGTTACTTGACCGTGGTTCGAACTATCTTCAAAATGTTGAATTGGATTTGAATCCACACTATTGTGTACCGTTAGATGTGATTCTACTACGTTGAAGCGTCAAATTTTCGAGACATTATTACCAGAATGAGGAAATGAAAACAATTCATTTACGCAAGTCAGGTTCCGCTGCTCCAATACGACCTCATCTTTTATTCTATTATCATTTTAATTTTGCAACTTTTGCAATTTTGATAAATAAAGCTTAAAGCAGAATATTATGAGCCCGCTTATTTGCTTTTATCTTTTGTAAAATTGTCATCCTGGGAGCTATACATCGTTGTGGTAATGCTAGGCCTAATGGGAAGACTGCTATTTATTACTAGCTCGTAGACACGACTTCTACTGAACGTACGTACCTATTAATAATATTCGTTCAAAATTTTCAACCATTCCAGCGTATAATTGGGAAATCATTTGAAAAACGCTATGTATAAAATTATCTTCTATTAGATAATTTCTATACTGACTCTTAGGCCCGTATTTATAAATTGCACTTAAGTCTAAGATCGAACTTAAGACGCCGTTTTCATTCATAGAATCATCGATCTCAGACTTGAGAGTGGTTTATAAATACGGGTATTATAACGCAAAATGCGTACAATTTAAAAATCTACGTTTTTACTTATAAAACGTGAAATGTTTGCTCCCAAAAGTAGCTCCATAAATAACGACGTATGAAATTCTTTTTGTCATGTTTATGCATGAATATCGAATCCGGGACATTTTGTCCTACGGATTGTAATAAATCAAAGTTATATGCAATTTATTGGGATAAATGTCAGCGAGAGGATGAATTGAAATGTTGCTTGGCTCACTACCGACGTGTTTCCTTTATATATTATACGTCTGTACGTATAATACAAAGACTGTTCTTTGTTAGATAATTTAGCAGATTAGTCGCTGTCTCAACATAGAAGACATATCCATCCATCCATACCTATATTATAAATTCGAAAGTAACTCTGTCTGTCTGTCTGTCTATCTTTTACGCAATCAGGTCCAAACCGCTAATTCTATTGTGATAAAATACTCATATAGAGATATTTGAGGGTCTCGGGATGAACATAGGATACTTTTTTTTTCAAATTTGTAATATTTTCGATATATGCGAATATATTAAAATACTTATTAATTGCAATTTATTCCGCCATGTTAATAACAACCGCCGTTGCTAAGCAACGGCTTGCAAAGTTTGTTGTTAGAAAACGTCACGCAAAATGAGCTTGCTTAACGCATCTCTCTATTGAAAATTGAAAATAATTTCATAAATATATTTATTAAATATTCGTACAGTTCAAGCGGGCGTAGCCGCGTTCGGGTCCACTAGTGAGAAAATAAATAATAAAATTGGGCGCACATATACATTTTATAAATGTAAGGGAACCTAAAACAATGATTCTTAATTTTTTTGTTTGTTTTTTCACAATTGTCTTATCTAACTTGGTATATGATTTAAGTGAAGAGTTTCTACTTCGCTATTAATATGTACAAAAAAATATAATGTGAAATTACTAAAGACACAGAGTCTGACTGTAAATGCGATGGTTGTGGGTTCGATTCCCACTCGAAGAAATTAATTTATATTTCCCTCTGACAACAAGACCGAGCGTAGCGTTGAGTTTTGCCACTCCACACGCAATGAAAATTGGGCAACGGAATATAAAAACACTAGCTTCACTCTACCCAGCTATATGCGAGAAGTATCGTAAAGGTAGAATATGTTCACCTATGGACTATTTCATAATATTCTTAAAGGAAAAATCTTTATATCACAAACAAGAATATATTGCAGGGTTATGCGGCACGTGGGGGGAGGTGCCGCGAGTAGGTTCGTTAGCCCGTCATCCTGCTATACAATACAAAAAGGTTTTGTGCAGCGTGTACTTGGGTACATTTCTCTAATAAGGCTCCTTGAGAATTCGTACTGCGCTTGCAAATATTATGTTTCTCTCTTCTTTATTTGAATGTACATTTTTAATACGTTTCTTTATAATAACATTTCTGAATGTACATTGCTTTTTCGAGTACGCAAGAGCGTCAAATTTTCAAGAAGCAGAAAAAATCATCGTTGAATTGCCACTATTCTTTTACATTATATAGATCGTAAAACGATTACAATGAAACTTTACATAATAAAATATAAATATAAAGAAATAGTAGTAATACATATATTAAGACTAGTGGGCCCGGACGCGGCTACGCCCGCGAAAATATAAGCCTAAATAATTAAAATAAGTTAAAAAATAATAATAAGTGGAAATTTATTATTAGAAAAAATATCTGAGTAACCGAAATGAACAAACAAAATAAGTAAAAGGAACTAAAGGAAATTCTTAATAATAGAAAAAGTACCTAAAGTTTGCCGTGCGCGCGTACTAAACATTTTTCTATATTAAATAATTATTAATTTTTGCGAACAATATTTAATAAGATCCCAAATAATTGAAATCATCAAATTTTTGTTAATGTATACAAATCTATATCGGCGCGCGCCATGTACGCATTAAGCAAACTCACTTTGGGTGACGTTTTCTTAAAACAACAAACTTTGCAAGCCGTTGCTTAGCAACGCGTAGCGACGATTGTTATTAACATGGCGGATTAAATAGCATAACAAATTAATTATTTTAACATATTGGTATATATCGAAAATATTACAAATATGAGAAAAAAAAGGATCCTATGTTCATCCCGAGACCCTCAAATATCTCTATATGTGTATTTTATCACAATTAAATTAGCGGTTTGGTCCTGATTGCGTAAAAGATAGACAGACAGACAGACAGAGTTACTTTCGAATTTATAATATAGGTATGGATACTAGCAGACCCACGAACTTCGTATCGCCTAACAGTCGATTTTTTTTTAATATGTATTCTGCTTTTCGCGACACCGGTTCAGCTAGTAAGATAAAAAAAATAAAAACTTAAATCATTTTTAATTCTTATAATATTCATTAAAAATGATAATAAAAATAACAATTTCTGATATCTTATTATGATGCCTACTTATTATATTTTATTTTATTTTACTTATTCTAAAATCGTTTTCATTTTCATTGTAGTACTTTATGGTACACGTTATTTTTTGCTTGGTTTTCTGGGGCGTAAACAAACAGAGCAGATAGTTTTCCAACACGGGAACAGGCAACATATAACAGACCATGCGAGAAACATGAGTTTTCTATATTAATACCACAAACACTTAATGACTGCCCCTGGGATTTGTTTATAATCATTGCGAAAGCAAGCCGTACTGGAAACTGTAGTCTTTTAAGCTCGAATGGTATGTCAGTCGAAATCATTGGGATGCCTGGTATCAAAACGTCTTCTCCTTTATACTTTCCTTTCAATATGATTGCTTCTATTACGTTATTCATTATTTTTTTACCGCTAATCGTGTGCCGTTACAAAGTTTCAGTTGGTTAATATTTCGCAACATTATAACTACACATTCAAGCTTTAATTGAAGGTTGTGAGGCGGCAATCCTGGAAAATCAAGTGAATTTAAATTCCGGTGGATAGTTCACGACATCATCTTCATTAGTTGCCGTATCAACTGACTTATGTATCCTTATTTTGCCAGGAATGCCATCTTGAAAATTTATATTTAATTCATTTACATCAGTGTGTTTG
>DWNA01002154.1:0-12472 GCA_018249835.1 Heliconius besckei
TATTTTAAATGTACAAATAATTACCTTCTCTCCCTCCTTAACATGTCTCATATGCTGGAAATTTAGCGTGATGTCACTACGTTCTGCATCCATTTAGTGATTTAATGTGCTGAAATTAACGCTGTTATCGAATTGCACTTGTATAGTATATATATTTTAAAAAAACTTTAATTAATTGATTTAAATAACATTTTCAAAGACAATTTTCTGCAAAATTACCTAAAAGTAATTCAGAAATACGTCAAATAATAAGTACATAAAACAATCAATTCAATTTATATTACACAGCCTATTCACATACAAAAAAATTATAACTCAATATATTTTCCCTACCCGAGCATCAAACCTGTGACAATCCAATATCAAAATCCCATACCTTTAAAGCCATATCCATTCACCTCGCATCTCAGGCGGCACTCAACGTCATTCATAACTCACGTTCCACCGACGCGACGATCGAATCTGCCGCTCCTTAAGAACTTTGCACGCTATTCCCAGATACCTCTAACATATTATAGCCATAGTTACGATATTAGTTCTATTTTATTTGTTGATAATTATTATTACATATAATGTTGATTACGGCGTTTAGTTCCGTTACTTAACGTAGAAGATATAATACCTTGGGGAACCTTGACCTTGGGGAACAAGCGTGTAAACGCGCCGGTTGTGGGTGCGATTCTTACTCGATTCTTACTTATAATATTTTTATTTTTCTCACTCTGGTAACGAGGCAGATGTGCAGTGTTGAGTTCCGCCACTCAACATGCATGCAGAATTTAGCGGAAGTGTTATCACAACGTTCCCAGATTTCTTCTGTCTACCTTGCTTTGTGCAGGATAGAACATGAACCGAAAATAAAAATAAAATGTTACAATTTCTGATAGTTAAACGGAATATGTGTAGTGCTAAGGACACTAAGTTCCCTCTGTCTATTAAAAAAAAGTAATGTAATTCAAACTTTGTTTTTGAAAATTTTTACAATTTGCTTATTTTTATAAAGTAAAGATTTTTTAAATAAAAATTAATTATTTCATGAAAAAATATATATACCTATCAAATCAGAATGTTTTCAGACCGTAAAGATAAGAATATAATTAACGCCTTTTTGGTATTACGCAAATTATTATTTGATGAAATGATAATGTTGTAGAGGCCAGTCGTGGCGCAGGGGCATAAAGTGTCACTGTAAATCGACTGGTTGGGGGTTCGATTCCCACTCGAACAGATGAAATATTGATTTAAATTTATATTTAAACTAGAGGGCGCGCGCAGCTTCGCCTGCTTATTTACACCCTTAGGGATGAATTCTAAAAAATCACGAAACACATGTTCAATAAAAATCGGTGGCGATTTAATAAAATTTCCATACAAACTTTGAAAAAATATCTTTATAGTAAAAAAATATAAATTACTAACGGAAAAGGAGTATTGACAGATTTAGTAACAAAATATTTAATGTTAAGATGTTTTGTCTTTAATGTAGTAATAGTAAAAAATAAATAATATATATAAATCTATTGTATAACGCTAAGGTTGTAGAATATTATATAAATAGTTTTTAAATAAAAAAAAATATAAAGGTATTTCTGATGTTTAAGAAAGTAACCTCAAAATAAACTTATTCAATATCAATTCAAGGTCTCTGATTAGGTAACTTTTGAATAAAACACAATATAAGTGAATGATTCATTCAGTACACAATATCAAAACAACTGAATGATTATAATCAATTGAATATATCAATTACTTGTCATTACATTTTTATCATTTTTTTATGAATGCCATTGATTACTTCGAGTGTAATTAATAATTATTCTGTATATTTATTCAGAATATATCCGGGAGGTGTAAATTTGAAACTTTTTAACCGATTTACAAAAAGATGGTTGGTTGGTTATCAGTATTTTTGAGAGGACATCTACAATATAGATCTGTACTTTACCTTACCTTTTAGTATAAATAAAAAAAAATCCATGCAGATTTTATAATTTAGATATTTTATAAATATATGCATATTCATTAAAAAGTTACACTTTTATAAAATATAATAAGAATAAACTTTTACTTTACATTTTATTACGCTGCTCTAATATGTCCACCATATTAAAATAAAGAAAATCGACATATAAAAAAGACAATGAAGCTCTCGTATCAAATATTCTATGTCAGTATGAATCTATTAAATAGAATGAAATTTTATACTTATCATTGTTTAAATAATCATAAAACTCTATACAAGATGTGGATTTGTAAAATAAAATGTTTATATGTTCGTTTAAAGGAACACTATTATTTTTATTTGTTTTTACAGTTTGAAAAAAAAATATTTTACGACAATATTATCTTTTTAAATTAGTTTTTTTAGTGCGTACGAAAAGAGTAATGGCTTATAAAACTTTAAAGTAGAACTATTGGAGCTGTTGTGGCGCAGTGGGACAGATTCTAACTGTGGTCGCGATGGTTATTGGTCCGACTTCGATCCCACAATAGTGGGTATGAACTATTTTCAGCGCGTTCAGTTCCACATATTCGAAAATAAAGGACGGAGTATTATGTCGCTAGGTTTTTTTGTCTATCCTGCTAAACGGAATAAAGAGTGAAAATAGACAATAATAATTAGCGATATACATAATGGGAAACAGTTATAAAAAAAACCTTACAGAGTTAAGTTAATCTAATTAATCAATATATTTTTCTGATATATTTCATATCAATCAATGATAAACATTAATTGATATGCACATGACGTTATCTATCCATCAAGATAAGTACATGGAAGCCAGTCGCGGCGCAGGGGCACCAAGTGCGATTGTAAACGCGATAGGTGGTGGGTTAAACACTCCGTTCCTCACTTTCCGCCGAGTTTTAGAGATTATTTTTATTGTAGATAGGCAAGCACCTGGTGGAAAGTGACGATGCGAACAATGCGCAACATTCGCTAGCAATTAAATATTATTTTATAATTTAATATTTATTATTATTTGATATTTCCTTTGCCTCATTGGTTGCCTGGCAGCTTAATAGATAAAGTAACTTTTTCTACAATGATTTTTTTACATAATATTCCCCATCAAAAGTGTCAAAAGATATGACAAATATATTGACAATTAATTACAGCGATAGTCCTCAATCAATGGCTTCCTTGGCGCCAGAAACAAAAAAAAGATATCATCTAAAGAAAATGATAAAAGGGAAAAAATGTAGGACCGGAAAGGGCACGCGGCGACAGCTTTATACTAATCAAGAGATGATCGAATAATGGTGACGGGCCAGAGAGTTACCAATAAGTATTATCTACTAGTTTTTTGTTTAAGATTTTTTTTATTTCATACTACTATTTTTTATTTTCGAGTCATTGTAAGTTATTTGGCGTAACTCAACGCTGCGCCGCTTAAAATCAATCTGTTTTTTTTTTAATTTTGCATTCACCATTTAAGTGTTGAGTGGAAAATACATTTTTTAATATATTTTTTAATTTATATATAAATATTTTATGCAACAACGCCCAACATTAAAGTGCTAGACTTAAATAACTATTTGGCGTATTTATTTATTTGGCGTATTTACTTGGAAAAATATATTCAATAAATAAATGCTATGCTGTAAAATAATGCTATAAAACATTTATCTATTATTAAAATATGTATTGCAAAGAAATCTTACTATAAATATTATTAAAAAAATAAAATAATCGACGCCATGTCTATTTCAAAGTATACACATTATTAATTCATCAGTGAATCTATAAGCGTGACAAATTTATTTGTAATGCTTTCTCGAGCCCCCATCCCCGCCATCCTCGCCATGCGTCTTGGTTTCCGGCGCGACGGCCGTCTGTCCGTCAACAGATAATACTGTTCGTCTTCATTTTTGGATTTTTAATGTTTAATTGAGACCCAAGGATACTGTGGTCCAGTGAAATGATTGGTCACGGTGGACGTAGGTTCTGAATTTATCCTGATATTATAAAGCTGATGTTTTAGTTTGGTAGGTAGCGCAAATCTCAGGAACTACTAATACTAATACTACTGATTCGATTTCAATTGAATTTTTTTTCGTGCTGTATAGTTCATTTATTGAAGAAAATTTTATTCCTTCACATTAATGGAAGAATAATGAAACAGTCCCCTGATTTCATTAAGTCACGGAGCAGACCAACACCTAACTTTGTCTTGTTAGATATTTCTTAAAGGCGAAATGAAAATAATTGAAATTGATTCAGAATCGAACCCATAACTAACGCATTCACAGTTGTGTTCCACTGTGTATGTTGCCATCAAATAGAAACCAAATTTCTTTGACCTGTGACGGAAATTTTGAAACACACATTCCTATATTAACTTACATATTTTATTAATGCAAATAGTTTACAAATTTCCTCATTAAAATCTTAATTTTAGTATCGCTTCTATTTTTTTCATTAGTATAGGTATTGTTTATGTCCCGCGGAGACGCCGTGGGTCACATTTGACCCATGACCTCAGTTTATGGAAACTTTCTTTTTTACTTCATTATGAGGTAAATAAATGTTAGGTATATAAAAAAATATTTAAATTGGCTATTCATATGAATTAAAATTAACCTCAACTTCAACCTATTAGGTAATATTAACCGCTTAATTTTTTTTTGTCTTTCCGCTTACAACTTTATTGAATATTTTATTTTTACTTCACGTGGTATCCCGCACAAAGTAGAGTAGGCAGAGGGAACCTTGAACACTCAAATACAGAGCAGTGTTAAATTTCATTTACACATTCGTGGAATGGATGGCAAAAATTATGGGCATTTAGGTTTTTTTATCTAGTGTTCGTGATGCGTTAGATAAATACTAGACATAGCGTAATGAGTGGCGCAAATCAACGCCGCTTTTTGTCACTAGACTAGAGAATCGAAAATAAATTCATTCTCCCAAGTGAGAATCGAACCCAAAACCGTTATGCGTACAGTCAAACAAATCAGTCCTACTATGTTACGTTTCGATGTAACCCACCCTACCTGCCGTCAATTACATCGGGCACTTAGAATGTGTCATGTGTCATACACAACTCAAAGTTATAAACGTGGGCGAAGCCGCAAGTAAATGCTAGTATTAAATAAATAAAACAATATCGTATCTAACACGACAGGGGCTCCGTAGTACTAACCTATTCTAATGACATTATTATTTAATTTAAATACTTTATGTGAGACTCGATTTTTTAAGTGACTGACTAACTCTAATACATTTTTGACTAAATGAAGAGATCAAATGAATTCTTGCATTAAATTATTTTATAATACCTATATTAAATAATGTAGGTGGGTTGAGTAAAATTTAACTAACTGACGATTTAAAGTTAAACTGTTTTAACTATAAAGTTATGATTAAAAATTTAAATGAGTTGAAAAAATTTTGAATATTTGAGTTAGATGTTAAAAATAATTATTATTTAATGATAATTCCTCGCTATGATACAAAAGGCGCGGCATTGTGATCTGCCACTCAAGACGAAATGTCTCAAATTCGAATGGAACATGGAGAATGGAAGAATAAGTTGTCTCTTCTACCCTGAAAACCAAGAAAAAGCCTGCAAAGTTGACTTTAGAACTACCCTCCACAAACCTAATTACCACCTCAATACTAATAGAAATCAAACGCATAATTACGATGCAGCATATGTCCAGTCTGCTGTAACACCCATCTGCTGGGATCATACGTGATTGCCGTAAGGGACGTCTTAGATGCTTTATCGAATACCGATTAACCTGTAATTATTGGCCTGTACCAGGATGCATGTAAACTGATTTATTATATAGCATGTCAGGCAGAAATGATTTCGAGACATTGTGTGCTGAGGTGCGTTCCTACTAAAACACTTTCGTTCCTCAAGCCTTGTCTGTTTACCCGAACGAGAAAATATTCAATATTGCATTTCCCGTCGCATCGCACCCTTGTGTTCCTGCGCCTCGACGGCCTCTTTTTCTTTAAAATATAACAATAAAAACAAAACTCTGTTAAAGAAAATTAGCACTTAAATTAAAATGTACTAAAAATTAGGTCTGAGACTAAAATATTTACCTTAAACTAATAAATAATAAAACTCATTTAGTATTTAAAAAAAAAAACAAAACCCCGGCTACCCAAATCAATTGTCCTGACCAGCTCGTTCTTTAAACCTATTGTAAATTCAAGCCGACCTTAGGCAAGTACTGATTACCATATCGCGAGTCGAGCATCGCCGGGCGCGTATCTTGTATACGCATCTCGATCGTGAACGGTAGCCGCGACCTTAATGGTGCTTGATTTTGTTCTTTGTTTTATGTTGTGGAAGACGACTTTTTTTATATATGTAGCTAAGAAAATTTTGAGTTGAATTGGACTACACTGGACTATCGCAAGCTTATGCCACTGTGCCACAACTGATGTCACAATCTCAAAAATTATGCCAAATAAAATAATAATAAAAAAAAACACCTGTTCATTTTGAATATGTACATAGTGTCTCTCCCACTCTCTTTAAAGTCTCATTACCGTATTCCAATTTCCAGTTGAAAACTCTAATGAATCAGGATTGGCCCTACATCGGCGATCGTGTGTTTATTTAAATGAGCACTTGATTAAATAAAGACCGATGGAATATCTACTCGTACCTGAAGAGCACTGAACTAACTACCACCTGGGTTAAGTTTCTCAATACTATTGTAGATATTGCGAGGGCTTTCTTATTTCTTGCCGAGACGCTTTCATTTAAAAATGTACAACAACTAACGAATACTTTTCTACTAACGAATCTAACAAAACAAGACTCTAAATAAAAGTAAACCCACAAAATGCATATGCTAAGTAATTTGATTAGAAAATAAAAGTAGGTAACCCAACAAGTAGTATGGGGGTCACGTTAGTTCCCTGATGAAGCAAAAACTACTGTAACGAACGCAAGGAACAACCAGCTAACGTGGTTCATCAAAAGAAATCCAAATAAAGGGACATGTCGCGAATACAAATCGGAATGCTTGCAGTAGCGAAACATAAAATTGCATAATTGATTTCGACTTTGCCAAGTTAAGGGTGGATTTTTTCTGTATGTTTGTATGTGTATGATTCGATTGAAGTGGTTTAGTTTTATTTTCTGATTGGATTTTATTGGATTTTTGTTTTGAGAGAAACGGAGATTTTGGTCGAGAAGAAAAATAGAAGATAATCGATTAATGAAAAACAAAATATTTCATGGGGATGTCAAAGAGCGTTTGACCGTCACCGTAACAATTAAGGCTTCGACCTCAACTTGAAGAACTTTTTTAGATTCGCGTCGTATCCCATACATAGCATGCACTCCTTTCAGAAAAAAATATTTTATCTTCTTCGTTTCGCCGAGTTCTTTAGGAATTAGTTGTTGTAGAGTGTGGAAATGAAGATTATTAAATATAATTTAATTTCCTTCAAGCAAGAATCGAACTTACCACCGTTTGTGCCCCTGCACCATGATTGGCCTCTGCAACTACTATTATATACAAGTATATATAGTGTTGCTTCACAATAATTCGCAAGAGTTCATTTTGATTATGCAAACGAACCTTTTTTGCATCTTTTTAATTTCGAGGCGTACGTGTTATTGACTGTCAATGGATATTTAAAGGACGTTAGTCCGTTTTAGATTACAATCAAAATGGGACAAGCATTTAGTACTTAGTATTTATTAGGTCTATCTCAATGATTTTGCATGTAAACGAACAGTAAAGTGCCTAATGGTATTTTTCTAATTTCCTTATGTTTATTAAAAAACAAAACAACCAGTTTCAAATTTTTTCAAATAGTATCGAAATATCCTTTAAATAGAGAATTTTAAAGAACAATACTTTTGAACATTACGGAAACTTAAAACGAAATTTAAAACCTTAATAAATAAAAATTTGCTTATTTTATACATTTCACATTGCTAATTATCGAGACACTGCGTGTAAAGTGGCGGGACTCTACGCCGCGTATTTTTTTACTTTCGTATCCTTTTATTTCCATTAATCACTTTTATCGCAACTTATATTAGAAACTGTACTCAGACTTTGGACGCGCAGCTTACTACCATATATAGGAAAAATTTAAAGGTACATAAAAAAGATCATACAAATGAAACAATATTAGGCATCGAAATACACAACATGCCCACGACCGCATCACACACAGCCATTAGTGCTGTGCTCTAATTAAAAACCGTAAATATCAGACGCGTGCCGATAAATGCACAACACTAGTGTCAATATGGCGTCGTATTAACAAGCTTGTGTTAAATTAATTTAATCTGGCTAATATCTGTCTGTGACTTTTGTTGTATTTAGCTTAATTACCTAACAAAGAGTAGATTTTTGAACATTTTATTTTAATATTGTAACATTATGATTTAAAAATATATTTTCAGAATCTTTTTAAATATATACAATAGATGCAATGATAGATTGGGAGTTCGATTTGCACTCAGTATAATTAATTATTATTATTTCTTCGCTCTGGGAACAAAACAACATGCAGAATTGCGTTCTAACTGTTAACACAACGCAATGTAACAAAAAATTGGCAGTATTCATCCTGTACTATACAGCGTGAAGCAAAAAAACAGTGTAATCCAGATTAGGAAACACTTATTTAACTTGAAAAAATTATGCCCTAATTTGTGATTTAAGCTCCCAATCATCACTAAGCCCGACAAACGCATTAAATAAGTAATCAAAGACAACTTCAAAATACTTAAAAAATAAAGAAAAAGAAAAAGCACAAGCATTACTTTAATAAATACTCAAAGGAAAATAAATTAAAAATGCACAAACGTGTCCAGAGTTCATTAGACGAATGCAAAACGTTGATATTAGAAAAGCTTTAATTAAAAATCGTAAATATCGCAACGAAGTCGATTACGATACAACACTATGCTATAGATAGGTACCTATTGAGTTCTGCAATTTAAATGAAAAAAACTTTAGGTAGGTATAAATGTAAATGAAGAACGTGTTAATTGGAAACTTGAAGGTGATGGGTAAAAGTTCAATTCTTAATAAAGGGATGATTGTTTTCAAATAAATAGATGTGTATTTTTTAATAGTCTATTTATCCATATTCTGGATATGCAGATTACGGCATTTGTGGAATAAATAAAATTTCGTTGATTTTGGTTTGACTTAAAAAGAAGTCCTTTTTCAAGGTTGTCGCGTAAACATTATAAATAAAATATCTGTAAATTCCTCCTTTATTCGAAATATAGCTTGAAGTTAACAAAAAAAAAAACAAAATATAATGTGATATAAATCGACCACGTCGCATGTGTGTACTTACATACTTACTTACTCCATACTTACTGACTCGGACGTGGTTAGTTCATTTTCTAATACGGGCAGAGACAGATTTTTCTCTTGATAGTAAAAGTTAACTTACTGAATTCCGCAAGGATTTGGTAATACGTACCTGTAATCAAAAGTAAATAAATATTAGTTATGTTAGTTATATATTAAAATAAATGAAAATATATGTTTTAAATGAAACCGTCCATACTATTTATTTAGAACTATTGATTTTATAGTTCTGGCCAGACCGAACCAGAAAGAGAAGTTTCTAATTATGAGCTTCTCGGCTTTCACCACCAAATACGAAAAAAATATATATATGGGAACCAAACAAGAGGCGGGAGGAGAAAAGTGTAAGTCTTTCCTAAATATGTTAACACTTTCAAAACCCAAATAATATTACTTCACAGACTTCCAGTACCAAACTAAACAAAGCCTAAGGCGGCAATTACGTATTGCCATAAAACGTGCATTAACTCCCATACACAAGTGTGCCGTGGGGACATTCCCTAATCCATTTACGATATAAAGAGGTATAAATCAAACTTAATACTGCTACACGTGTTGATAAAGCTCATGTAGGACCGCTAAGGGTGTGCACACACTGTGGTGTGGTGGTGGTGGTTTGTGGTTATAGAGGAGGTATAGGTTCATATTTTGGTGAAAGTTTGTAGATCAGTTATGTTGCTATTCTATTTGATTTTTTCTAATTCATGACATTTTTCAAAGTACAAAAATGAGTTAAGTAATCATTATATATCTACGAGCGGAATTACTAAATAAAAAAGTAAATATTTTATTAGATTTCCTTTTACATACACCATAACTTCTCTCGAATAAAACTGAGTGATTAGTCACTAAAATAATTAATCTCTGTCAAAGCAATATTAACAGAAATGAAAATATATAAACATAATTTAAACAAAAAACCCATACAATATCAAAAGTAGAAACCATTTAAAAGACAATAGTGTGTAAAACTAGAGGCGATGCGGAATGGTATTACGGGGGGTTGAAAATGCAAAGGAATCGGGGTGAAGTGTCCCCAGACCGGACACTTTGAACGAATTATGACGGTCATTATTAGAACGTGGACAGAATTAAATTGCCTCCCTCACCCCCCTGTCTCCCCTAAGTACCCACCTGGGTAGTGCCTAGATACTGTTTGGTTTTATCTTAGATTATCTTTATGTTGTATGTGTTTTATTTAATTTAAGTATAGATTTTTGTTTATTTTTAATTAAATATGATTTAAGCTAGTTAATATTGATGTTTCATTAAATAATAACAATTAATTGTAGCGAGTTGAGTAGCGAATCTTAACACCGAGCTTTGTCTATTAGAGCAGAAAGCGGCGCTCGACTAGGAATCGAACCAATAGCCACCACGTTTACGGTCAATGTTATCCCAATGCGCCACGACGTGCTCAAATAATAACTCTTTTATATATTTTTTAACATATATGTACGATTCAAATAAAATTTTTTCATCCAAACATTTCCGATGTAGTTAATTAGCAATATCATATCTAAGTAACGCCCATCCACTAAGTCTAAGCAGAGCAGTCTGGTAAACATGAAGAAAATATTTTAATTTAACCATTGCACCAAATAAGAATTCGAAACCATTAAGACACAGAAAATTAACAAACAAACTATTACTGTAATTATTATTCAAGAACAAAAGTAAACTATAATGAAATAACATGAAACAGAGCCGCCTAATCTCCTAAACTGAACATACTATAGTCCAATATTTTCTTTACGTTATAGTCGAGATAGATAAGAAACTCATATAGATTAGTGCGGTGCGGAGATACGTAGAATCAATAGACAAACCTACATTTGCAGATTTGATATAATCTTAACAAACTCTTCTTAGATGATATGGATGTGTGTGTATGTATGAAATATTTAGTATGAGTGAGGTACAAGTCATGAGATGTTGCCAAAATATAAAAAAAAAATATATAATATTTTTATAATACTCTCAATTATTTAAGGTTTATTCTATTATAATTATGAAGTAAGGTATTAGACTACGCCACAAGTCCTTATAATGTTACATGAGTAGAAAACGAAGTGGACAACGGAGTTGTTTTTGATATTTTTACACAAAATCATAATCTGATATTAATAATTCTTTAAATTATAACTTTAAATTTGCTTGCGAAGTCAAATACAAAGTTACTGAATATAATTTCACAAAACGAAAACCATTATTGAAAAAAATCTGTCTAAAATCATCATATTTTTATTTAAAAAAATATATGAAAACCGCTAAACGCTACCACTCACAACTTACACCTAGCACAATATTAATAGAAACCATATAAACCGTCTAAGTTAAGACTATCGCGCCGCACCACGTGAGATATGGCGCGTTGGGTGCAACTCCAAACAATGGGATTACAATTATTTGCCGTTTTACTAGGTCGTTACTTAACTACGTTATGGATGTAAGAATTAATTAGCGGTTGCGTTGGTGCTTGTACGATTTGATTAGATAATGATGGGTTTAATATTTAAATAGATAGGCTTCTTCAAATGATATTGCAAGAGGTTAGTTTGGCTTAATTGGCCTTAATTATACTGAAATATTTAATATTTTTATTTATTCTCCAGATTTTGGAGGAAAGTGAAAAGCGGAGTGTCTTATCACTAGGCTTTCCTACCCGTCTGCTCTGCTACTGGCAGAATACAGCGTGAAGCTAAAAAAAAGTACAATTACTTTTCAAGTCAACGTTTTTGGCGGAAAATTTTATGAGATATTTGATGGATGGAAAATAGAAACCGTAGAGACTTATCACTATTTTTGATTTCTAATTAATAAACAACTTAAATATTTATTTAGTACTTAATCATCAAATATAAACCATAATGTAATGAGAAACTGCGAAGATGACAAAAAATGGGACTAACTCTCGGCTAGACACATAACTCTAACGCTATACGATAATGTTTAGTAGATCTTAATATATTCATATACAAGCATCCCGCTCGTGGCTTCGTTTGCTTGAATTTTGCAATATTTTTTTTCACTGATTAGAATTAGTGTAATGTTCTGATAATATTATCATAATGAAGACAATATCCATACTTTGGAAACTAAAGTTTCAGTCAATTATATAAAACAATTACTTTGTAGTAATTCTGTCAAA
>DWNA01002155.1:0-12472 GCA_018249835.1 Heliconius besckei
AACCAATACTTTACTAAATCCACAATATCTATTAATAATATAATTAATAATCCTCAATATTACTTTTTATGAAATACATCAACTTTATTTTAATATTTATTTACATAAAACTAATTCTTTTGGTAAAAAACAAGAATTTGTTAAGATACCTATTAACAATTCTTGCCAGAATTCAAAATACAGCATGTTTAGTGATAGAATTCGAAGGGTAGGACTTCAGAAGGCACAACCAAGCGAATAATTCATTCCCCACCCCATCACAAGCATTACATTTGCAGTCAGAATGTCAGATGTTAGGAATTGAATGAAAATTGATAATTCTGTGACAAAACAAAATATAAATAAATAATATTATGTAAATAATATTAAATTTTTATCGCTTTAAAACATTACTTAATATCAAATTTGTAATTATCAATCTAACATTAGCCCTAAAAAATAAAAGCTTCTATGAGTCTGTGACTATATAAGACAACTAAACTAAATGTTTAAAGGTTTTCTGTATCTTTATGCAGTTTCTTATTAGTATTTAGATATTTTTCATTTTCATTATAATATAGATAAAAGTAATGTAAAAAGTCAAATGCATATATTAATGTTGTTGATGGCCAATACTACCTTTACTACTACTACTAAGTGAAAATTAGGTTGTATATAAAAATATAAAATTTAACAACAATAAATCATCTTACTTACAATAAATACTCATACAAATCATCATAATTTTCTGTTACAATTAACACTGCAACTTTCAAGTTTTTGGAGGTGGGGGTGGTATTCTTTCACGGGGCTGTGGTGGTTGCTGACGTTCTCTTGGTTGTGGAGGTGATTTTGATGTAGCTTTCCGCGGTTCTGGTGGAGGTTGTCTAGGTCTCGGGTCTGGAGGTGCATGTCGAACTCTTGGTGGTGTAGATGTTTTAGTTTTTTCTTCCATCTAGAAAATGCAATATAACACTGTAATACTTGTCAGTAGGCAGAATTTTTAAATCAATTAATATTATTGATAAGCCAAAAACTTATGAAGTCATAGTCTGCCTGCAACTAATATGTTAGGTCCTGAAATGACCATACATCATATATGTATTGTGTGCTGCAGACAATGCCTCCAGAATTCGGTGGAAACTTGGAAAGTGAAGTGAAGTGAAGTGAAGTGAATACTAGGCTCCCTCTACCTTCTCTGCTCTATGCGGGATACAGTGTAAAGGTGAAGAAAAAAAAACAATAACAATAATAATAAAAAAGAAGTATAACCTTACCTGGATAAAATAAATCGTTCCTTAGTAAATATTACTTTACTTTTTTTGTTATTTACATAAATTACAAATAATTACTACAATATTTTTTTCTTTAAAACTTAACAATTTTATTGATAAGCTGATAGAAAAACTATTACTTTTATAACATAGGCTTGCGGCACAGGCACACACTGTGACATACACAATATTATTGTCAATACCAAATTGGCAATAATATTGTTCAATATATGGCCCCGTATACTACACAATATCATTGACAATATTTCGTCGTAAAATCTGACGCAGCCGCTCATTAGCGATTGCTTTAGTTATTGCATTTCCGAACGAACAGTGAAGAATACCAGGGTGAAGAATGTTAGTCTCTTTATTATGGTACTTAATTAAATTACATCCTTAGGTTCGCTCTGTTGCGTGCGGCGTACAGCATGAAACTAATTTTATTAAAAGAGGAATTAAAAATATATATGTTTTTTTTGTAATCGGGAAGCTTTTACATAAAAAATAGTGCATACATATGCCTTTATTTCGACATGAATAAACTCTATTAAATATCTATTAAAGTATACGGGTCCACCGCCTCCCTTGAGGTCTCTAATTCAACTAAAATATGGCCACGCACCCGCACATGACAATATTATGGACAATAACCCTGCCGGATATTGTCCTGGCAAAAACAGAAGTTCCAGAAATCTATAATCATTTCACAACCAGCCGCGCATACATACACACACAATATTATTGACAATACGTACTTTATTGACAATAATATTGTTTATTATTGGCCAGACATTATAAATTAAATTCGTTTTATAAAACTAAACATTTTCATAAATGAACTATTAGTATACATGCTTAAATTATCAAATATTAAAAATAATATTGATTTATTTATTTTATCATTAAAACAATTTTATTTTTGAATTTTTAGTTTCAAGTATAGAAATGGTCATATTTATTTATAGAGTATAATAGCTTTTGTATGGTTTGAATGAATGAATGAATGATATAACCAAAGATAAAGTCACGGTCTGTGAAGATGAACAAAAATTGCGAATGAAAAGTAATTCCAGGGAGAAAAATTGAAGGCTTTTCATGTGATTTTGTGAATTTGTGTTTGTGCAAAATTCATTGTAGACTGTGATTGTTTAGTATTTTTGGAGAAAAGTTCCCAAAAAAACGTACCGCTTGGTAGTAATATGAGTAATGTTACCAACCAAAATGGAACAGGTCTAGAGCAGCAGGTCGGTACCTCATGTACATGCACTTTGTATTGATTTTTGCTATAATGTATGAAAAATCATTCAAATGTAATTTTAACAGTATAATATGACATTCATTTAGAAAGCTTTGTAATTCATTATGTCTAATACTTAATTACTAGCGTTGAAATTTAGCTTTACGTGTCTTGGCATAACCAATATGGCGACTTGGCTCTTCTAAGGTATCTGATTGATTTTACGAGTTAACTATATAAATTAATATTCTTATTACATATTATTTTATGATTTATCTGAATGTCTTTAAAGTAGGTCATTGCCCTTACGGAAAAAATATTTTCTGAAATTTAAACAACATTTATAAAATTATAGTACTAAAATCGAACAATAGTATTTTAGGACTTTAACAATATATTGCACATTATTAGACCAAGTCATTAATAATAAAAATGCTTAATATCAATTAATAAATTTAATGACATACAAGTAAATGGTTAGGTATTAGGTATAATTCACAATTTCTAGACTTAAAAAAAACACCTTATCTGAAATATATTGCTTATAAAAAACCCACTAACATTTAAATAACAATAATTATTGTTAAACATTGTGAAATTATAATACAGTAACATATCACTTCCTTAAACCTAATAGATAAAGACTGTCATACCATTCATATAAAATAGTTATTATGAATCATAATATGAAACACCAAGTTGATTGACACATTATACCCATGTAAAATGTTAGTGATTTTAACTTAATATGTAGCTTGTGATTTATTTACCTTATTGTAGTATACATTACAAGATATCTAGGTTATAACAACATTCACACGAAATGCTTATTATTTATGATTTAATCAAAAAGAAATAGTAGCCTTTTAAAGCACCATCAGGTTCAGTAGGGTATTGAACCTGAGTCATTGTTTCACATATTCCATTTTTTTATAACTTGTATGTTGAATGGAAGAACTCAGTTTAATTCAATTCTTAATTTACGGTGCTTCGAGTGTGCCAGTTGAGCTCTTTGCTAATGTTGTGTTGTATGGAGAACACATGAATGGATGAAAATATAAAATATTTCATTTTATTCATTTGTAATTACACACAACAACCTTGTTTGAATTTGAATTTTTAAAGTATGAATTTGAGGCGTAGGGCACTAAATTTGGGGGTATTAATTTTCAATTGAAATAAACACTTTGATGTTTAAAATTGTTAATTTAGTGTAAAAATTAATTAATGAATTTGGAGTGAAAAACTAAATAATAAATAGTATAGGTAAATAATAATTACTTATAGTTTCCTTAGGTTAAAGTGGTCATCATATCTTTATTAAATTAGCAGCTGTTGGCTTTTTATTGGTAATCCAACTGATTATATAATAGTTTGTAAAAGATATTAGTATTATAAGTGGCTATAGTCTATTTTTGTATAAAATGTTTTCTACTTTTTAGTTAGGAAATATTATTTTAATAATTTTGTAATTAAAGTTTTAATTACAGTAAAACAAACATACCTTTTTAATTTGCAGCTTGCTGGTCTGGACTTGCAGCCTCAGGCTCCTAAGAGTACTGGCCGCTACATACCTCCTCATCTGCGTAGGCAGTTGGAGGCTAGAGGTAAAGAAAAAATTTATTGTGTTCTATATATATATGTGTATATTAAAAAACAAAGCAACTTGAAAAATTGAGTTACAAGTCATAAATAATATATTAAGAAAATTGTGTCTTAATCTTTTATCCATAGCTTATGAAGCATGGTGGCCTAGGCCTTGGCTAATTTTTAAGTTAATTATGAAAATAGATGATGTGGAGTGGGCAAATTGAAAGTAGTAAACTGATATGGTTTTACTTGAAGGTTATCCCTACCAGGATGGGTATAATACTTCCTTTTTGTTTCTTTTAATTGTATGTTTCAAATTAATTGGTTCTTATCGCATGTTGTTCTTCATATAATCTGCGTTAAAGAAATATGTGGTGTATTTGGGAGCAAATTGTCTTAACAGGAGGTTACCCTTCTATATGCGGGATACAAAGGATATTAACAAAATAATAAAATGTATGTATTGATGAATGTTGTCCAGGAGAAGAACCTAAGCGATCCAGTTTAGATTCACACCCCAGCGACGCGCGGGACAACCGTTCATCATAGTTACAAGTCATAAATAATATATTAAGAAAATTGTGTCTTAATCTTTTATCCATAGCTTATGAAGCATGGTGGCCTAGGCCTTGGCTAATTTTTAAGTTAATTATGAAAATAGATGATGTGGAGTGGGCAAATTGAAAGTAGTAAACTGATATGGTTTTACTTGAAGGTTATCCCTACCAGGATGGGTATAATACTTCCTTTTTGTTTCTTTTAATTGTATGTTTCAAATTAATTGGTTCTTATCGCATGTTGTTCTTCATATAATCTGCGTTAAAGAAATATGTGGTGTATTTGGGAGCAAATTGTCTTAACAGGAGGTTACCCTTCTATATGCGGGATACAAAGGATATTAACAAAATAATAAAATGTATGTATTGATGAATGTTGTCCAGGAGAAGAACCTAAGCGATCCAGTTTAGATTCACACCCCAGCGACGCGCGGGACAACCGTTCATCATACGGAGGCAACTCTAGGAGCTACGACCGTGGTGGTCGGCGCGACGACCGCGACCGTGACCGCGACCGTGACAACGATCGCGGCTACGACTCGCGATACCCGCGCAGGGACCGTGGTGAGTCTTTAAGTCCTTTTATTTTTTTCATTATACAAAATAGAATGCAACGGTTGTGGGTTCGATTTCCATTTGGCGGAACGTTTATTTTTTATTTTTTCTCTCTGGTAACAAGATAAAGTGCGGATTCTGATATGTATACTAGTTTGTTGCAGTATTTACTTATTAATTTTATTTTAAACTAATTAATAATTAATACTTGTTTCACATGCTTCTAAGCAAAACAAACAAGTACTAAATACACCTATATTGAAAAAGTTTTGTAAGCTATTTTGTTTCTTCAATTGTTTGTATTAGAAGACTTAACAGACAAAGATTTTATCGCATTTATATGAGTTTCCTCACATAGTTGCTATACATCAATATGTCTATGTTTATATTATCATTATCTTGTGCAGTAAAGCAATATCATATAATTATTATTCAACACACGTCTCGATTACACTTTGTAACTGGAAACTATGTTAGTGTCCCCACATTAAATATTAACTTAGAATGCATTTGATGATTATTTAATCATTTTGAAAATGATTATATAAATTATGAATTATAAAAAGTATATAGAGTGTTTTTTGCATCTTCACTTTAAATGAAACCACAACTTTAAGATTAGATCACATTCCAGGTCGTGATTCAGGATATCAAAATGGCGACTCCGAGCGGTGGTCCGAGAACGACCGCTGGGGCTCCGGTGGCGGCAGTGGCGGTGGCGGCGGTGGCGGCGGCGGCGGTGCGGGCTCTCGCGCCACGGCACCCTCTCGCGACATACGCCGCGACGAGGACTACAACGAGCCGCCGCAACCGCGCAACGACCGCTGGAAGGAGCCGGAGCCCCGCCCGGAAAGATCCCGCTGGGCCTCCGACGACGTGCGGCGCAGCTCGTCTCGCAGGGACGAGGTATTTAATTACTACACTTGGATGAACGATATCTTTGTCGAATTGTAGGAGTCTTGAATTAGGTGTAGCTCCTCTGGTGCTGCACGGGGTCGCGGGCGGCGGTGATCATCATCAGGTGACCCAAACGCTCGTTTGCCTTGTCCTTTTTCCATAAAAAAAAGGTTGTTTGACCTTTTGTGCATTGTTCTAAAATCAAATCTGGACATGAATGGAATATCTAACTAAACTAAAGACCCTTTATATTTGTTAATTACAAATGCTCTTCGAAATTGATTATTACTATACTGTGCTACTAACTACTGAGTACTGTGTTGAATGTTACAAATATTAAGCAATAAAAAAATCTCAGAACGACTGGACAGTCGCACTACCTCGCGACGAGCGGCAGGAGCTGGAGCTGTTTGGCACTGGCAACACAGGCATCAACTTCTCCAAATATGAGGATATACCGGTTGAGGCCAGCGGCGACAACGTTCCGGACTTCATTACAAGTGTATGTTTTTGTTATTATTGTAGATTTATCACTTTTTTATTGCCTACTGCTAAATTAGAATTGAGTCAAACAATATTAATAATTACAATTTTTAACGAAAAATAAACTGATTTCCACCAGATCCCTTAATCAAAACCTAACTAAACTTTCAAGAAACTATAATTGAAGTATATCCTTTCCAATAAAAAAAAAAATATTGAAGCAGTTGGCATGATATTCAGCTATTCAACCATTTGTCACGCATATATCTAATGAAAATTTAAGACTTATGTGATTTTCTCATGAATACCATTGTCACAAATAGACCAAATTAATATGGGACCACATGGGAACCACTAGCTTTCAAATAAAAAAAAGATTCATGATTCATGCTCATCAAATTGTAAGATTCAAAGATTCTAGTCAAAACTTCTTTTCTTACAGAAGTTGGTTAAAAAGATATACTTCTTTTAGATTTACTTTACAAATTTTAATATGCAGTTTGAGGACGTTAACCTGACGGAAATAATGCGCTCGAACATAGCGCTAGCACGCTACGACAAGCCGACGCCGGTGCAGAAGTACGCGATCCCCATAGTGCTGGGCCAGCGCGACGTGATGGCTTGCGCGCAGACCGGCTCCGGCAAGACCGCCGCCTTCCTCGTGCCCATACTCAATCAAATATACGAGGCGGGGCCTGTTAAACACGTGGGGTGAGGTCTTGAGGGATATATATATATAGTATGGTTTGTGAGCAGTGGTCACGCTGAAGTTAGGTTTCCGTACTTTTTGTTATTTTCTTCTGGAGTAAACAATGCACAAAAGTTCTGGAAATCTAACTTCCCTGAAGTTCACTTGTTGATTGCAAAATTTATTTTTATTTTTATATAGAAATTTTGCTTTTAATATTCTTCGTTTTTTATTGTGAAGTAACGTTTTTGCTTTGATATTTCACTAGTTTTAGTTGTCGAATGTTTTGAAAAAATGTAATTAAATAAAATTAATTATTTGAGAACACTCTTTTTACTAATTGTTACTCATGAGGGCAAAGTTATTTTACTTAGTATGCTTGTATATTTACAAACCTACTAAGATTAATTGACGTTATAAAACTTGTTTTTATCCTCAGACAACCAAAACGCAGCAAACAGTTTCCCCTAGGGTTGGTGCTCGCGCCGACGCGTGAGCTCGCCACGCAGATATACGACGAGGCCAGGAAGTTTGCGTACCGTTCTCGTGTGCGGCCTTGTGTTGTGTGAGTACTACATTTTATTATTATATATATACAAATTTTGCTTTCTAATTTACTTGAAAATTGATTTGGCATTTGCCAACTTTGTGTATGGATGGACCTGATTTCTAAGATAACCTGATTCCACATTTCATACGAAAATAGAAAATGCTTGAATTTTTTTTTATTTGATACATTTTTTCTTAGGAAATTCTTTTCCATTTTTCCACTTTTTAAATTTCGAGACATTGCGTTAGGATATCTTCTTTCCAGAAGAAGAAAATAATAATTAAAATCGCAACCTTCGCGTTTGCAATCAAACACCGTGTCACTAGGTCACTGGCCTCAATTTTATAGATCTGTTACATATGATATAAAAGATGTACTCAAGATATTTAAAGTTTAATATTATATATGAAATAAATCTTAATTATCCATCCATAATTAATGATTTTATCTATAAACAAATAGATACGGTGGATCCCCGATCCTCGACCAGCTCCGCGAGCTGGAACGCGGTTGCCACCTGCTCGTGGCGACGCCCGGCCGCCTCGTCGACATGCTGATCAGAGGCCGCGTTGCCCTCGACCACTGCCGCCATCTCGTCCTCGACGAGGCCGATCGGATGTTGGACATGGGTTTCGAACCCCAGATCCGCAAGATAGTGGACTCCCATACTATGCCCAAGACCGGCGACCGCCAAACACTCATGTTCTCCGCCACCTTTCCCAAGCAGATACAGGCCTTGGCTCAGGACTTTCTGCACAACTATGTGTTCCTCGCTGTGGGTCGTGTTGGATCTACGTCTGAAAATATTACACAAAAAGTAAACTATATTATGTTTTGTTAATAGTTTTTTTAATTTTAGTTAGTAGTTATTTATCCGGTAGTTCGTTTTTTAGTTAATAGTTTTAAGTAAATAAATAGACAGATAAGAAAAAAATTGATGCACTATTTATATGACAATTGTAGTATTAAATACAAATTCTAATAGGTAAATTTTCCATAGGTGGTGTGGGTAGAGGAACCAGATAAGCGATCCTTTTTATTGGATCTATTGAACGCATCTAACTTATTGCAACGCTCGCGACCTGAAGAAGAGCAGCTTACTCTCGTCTTTGTTGAAACGAAAAAAGGTAAATAAAATTTAATTGTATTTAATAGATTAAGTATGCTTAGTTTTGCTGATTCATAGAAGCATCTGTAATGTTATAATTTTATTAGTTTATTTAAAGTATTTCTTATTGATTACATAAACAAACATTGTCATTAGCTCTTTGCAATTCTTTATATAAACTTAAATAATGCGAAATTTTATACAACTCCATCTCCATAATTTTCTTGCAAATGAATGCCATTATTTCCCTGAAGTATAAATTTAACGATAATTATTACATATTTTAAATTAATGTCTACATGTATGTCTATAAGTACATTGTAAAACATTGTAGGGCAACCAGGGGCAACTTCATTTCAAGATACTTCATTCTCCACTTTATGCAAAATTTTCGGGACTTTACGTGTTTTCTTTGCTTTGCTCTCACTACCAGTGCGATAAAATGGAAATAATATCTGCAAATTGGAATCAGGCTCATGGGCATACCGTTTACAATTTGTACTGTTGTACCACTGCAACTTCAAATATAAAATTCATATAAACCTTATATATAATTTATTTATTTTTTGTCCTCAGGTGCGGACCAGCTCGAAGAGTTCCTAGACGCTGATGGCTACCCAGTGACGTCGATCCACGGCGACCGCAGCCAGCGTGAACGTGAGGAGGCTCTGCGCCGCTTCAGATCCGGACAGACTCCTATATTAGTGGCCACCGCTGTTGCTGCTAGAGGTCATTTTGTGTTTACTTCGTATTTAGTTTTAGATTGTAATTGATTGATAGTAGTTCGTTTTTGTAATAATTTTAATATGGGATTCCATTTCATTTTATGAACTGTGTTTTAAACATAAAGGAAATTATGTGTTACATAAAAAAACATTAAATTTTCATGTTTAGTTTGAGGTACTAAAATAGTAAATGTTTTGACTTCACATGCCATAGAAAAAAAAAATGAAAATCCCTAGAGATAAGTTTTGTTGATATTATTTTATTAATGCTATTAGTAACATAAGATCATAATTATAATCATCCTGCACTTTTTTCACCAACTAGATATCTAGATAGCCTCTGTCCATCCATATCTGTCATATGGTTTATGAACTTGTATATAACTTTTTATAAGTCGTATTTCATGTAATTTATACATCTATTAATCAATAAATATTCACTCATCATATAAAGCCTTCATATAAAATGGATTGCAGGTAGGTGACTTCTTCGTTTCTTTTTAGATTGTACACACATTTGTAGTAACTTTATATGTATAATGTGTAAATAAGATAAAACTAACAAACATGCAATGTTTTTTTGTTAAAAGTGTATTTGACATTTATTTACAATTATAAAGATGTACATTACGGTTGAGGAGCAGTGGTTGCCCTGAAGTTATGTTTCGTGAAGTTGCGTATTCTTCACACGTGAAAAATTTTTAGAAAAAAATTAAAATCAAATCTTAGCAGCCTATAACTTTAACATCTAAAAACTGACGCCTCCAGGCTTGGACATACCCCACGTGCGCCACGTGATCAACTTCGACCTCCCATCTGACGTGGAGGAGTACGTGCATCGCATCGGTCGTACCGGCCGCATGGGCAACCTGGGTGTCGCCACCTCCTTCTTCAACGACTCCAACCGCAGCCTCGCGCGCGACCTCGTCGAGCTCCTGGTGGAGGCGAAGCAGGATGTGCCCAAGTGAGTACAGTTGTGATTAGTTGGACTTATATATATTATCGAGTATCCACCACAGCACTCATGATTTGCACTTCCTATATGTTCAAATACGAAGTTATTTACTGTAAGAAAAAATAAACTTTATAAATGTTATTATTGTTCTTCTACTATTATGTAATATATAAATTCAAAAAATAATTAAACACTCTCCCCCACAGTTGGCTAACAAGTGCCGCAGTAGACGGTCGCTCGGGCGGAGGCGGGCGGCGCGCCGGCAGCCGGTCGAGCGGCGGCCGCTTCGGCTCCAGCGGTGGCTTCGGAGCGAAAGATTTCCGTACTCAGCCCAGACAGGCGCCGCGGTCTGCTGGACCCTCTGCTATTGGTTCTGGTAAGTTATTATATTTTTTATGTAGTATTTGATTTCGTCGCTCTGGTAACAAAATAAAGGATTTATTTCCGCCGATCAACACAAATAAGAGAAGATATGTTTTGAAAATTCGGCTGAAAGTAAGAAATGGTGTGTTTTAACAGTACGTTCACTTTGCTTGCATTGCTAATGACGATGAGATACAAAAAAATCCGCGCGCTTCGCGCTTTATGTCCGGTGGGGAGGTCAGAGAGGACAGAGCGTCAAACGATATGGTCTCTGTATACCTCTACGCCTCGTCCACTGTCTTCGACTTCTCGTAGCTTCTTCGTGCTGACCAGGCGTAATCTTCATTGCGTATTATTGATATTGCGTTTTCAAATGTCAATGGAGCTTTCCACTACATCTTTTACATCACTCTTGCATCAAATGTTAATATTTAAAATAGTTTCGTTTAAATTTGTAAAAATGGCAAAGGCCAAAGGAATTAAAAAAGATGAAGAACAGATTTTTTTATATGTGAATGGGGCTTGGAAGCATTCTAGTATTTGTAAAACTGATTTTTATTACTAGTCAAAATTGTGTTCATGTCAAAATAAAAGTTAGCAATAAAAAAGTAGCATTTATTTTAATATTAATTTTTATACAGTTATCACAATTAGTAATAACTATTTTTGTATTTCTCATTGTTTCAATATTTGGATTTTGCTTAATTGACCCTGATGAAGTAATTATATTACATTTATTTAACGCAGGATTCGGTTACGGCGGCGGCTCGTACGGCGGCAATTACGGCGGCTCGTACGGCGGTGGCGGTGGCGGCGGCGGCAACAGCGGCGGCCCCGACTGGTGGGGCTCGTAAGCGACGCACCGCCCGCCCCCCCCCGCGCGGCACTCGGCCAGAGCTGCATACCGCATGTCACAAGTTTTCCAAATTATCGAATTACCGTTTATGAAATACAATTATTACTACTCTCACTCTGGCCCAACGACGTCCCCTTGTGCCACACCGCGGTGCGATCGCTGAATCTCTCTTGAATCATTAATTACTATGTATTACAATTGCGATATGCCGGCGAGAGGGGCGCCCCCCCCCGCGTGGCTCTCGGTCGTTATCATTTTTCGATATGATGTGAGTAGTTGATTAATATAGAAATATTTTTGATGTTCAATCTGTATCGTGAATTTGTTCGAATGTATTACGATTTTTTCTATTTTCCGACTGTCTGTCTGTCGGTCTGTCTCGTCGCTGACTCACCACTACCGATATAAAATTTTGAAGCATTTACGCACCCTAATGTCGATGTAGCTATTTAACGCAGTAGATATGGTCGAGATTACCGATACAGTATCATAGTTATATACTAAAATTTGTCGTAGATTACCGTAATTGTAACATCTGTCAACATCGTGGTCTATTATTTGAATGTGAATTTACCAATAAAATTGATGAAACAATAAATGTTTGTTTTATTTATTTGATCTCTAAACTACAATTCCAAGGTTTGTAAAACTTAAT
>DWNA01002156.1:0-12469 GCA_018249835.1 Heliconius besckei
TCAACATTCTTTCAAAAAATTAAAATAAGTATGTAATTAAAATCAAAACTATAAAGTATAGTTTATGAATTGATTAATATTGTATAAACGTATACAACTCTTATCGCAAGGTAAAATAAAATATTAAGGTACCATAGTATACTATACACATCGAGTATCTAATTGACCTAATTTCAATCATAATCTTGTTACACCTGCACTGAAGGTCGTCTCTGCGTGAGTCAGCAAAACAAATAGGTACTTTCTGAAGAAGTAAAATCAAGCAATCAATCAATTTATTTTCTATCTCTCTTACAACAGGGTAAGCATACAAAACTATATGTAAAGACACAATTTCTCCATTTTATGTAATAAATAACAACATATTTTCCCCCTAAATGCGCGTCCACTGCGTGTTCAGTCAGAAGACGTCGTATTGCCACATTGGCTAAAGGTTTTTATTTGGTTTTTGGGTAAGGAAAGTGACTTTCTGTTTTTTTGTTCATTTTCGAGTGACATTGGACTCTGTCTACGCCGCATTTACCATCCGCCACTCCACAAGCAGCGTATCAACATTAATTTCCCGGGTTACCTGGTCAGTAAGTTACGGAAGATGTTTATATAATATTAGTATTTATGTATATAGCAATAATAATGGTGAATAATTATATTAAGTGTTAATAGGTATAATAAATAATATTTACATTTATTATCGGAAGGTATTATGTAGAGGTAAAGAGATATTAAACTATCGGAACGTAATTTTGTTCATAAACTTTTCCTATCTAAGGTGAAGGTCGTACCGTCGTGAGTCAGCACGAAACATACGCATAACTGACTTGCATTAAGAATTGAGATTGAAATAAAACAATTTAACAAAGTTTAATATAGGTTTTGAATATATATACTTTAGTCTAAATCTAAAGATATATACTTTAGTCTAAATCTGCGTGTTTCCTTTACTTGAACAGAGTTTTCGGAGTCTTGATACTAAGCTAAAATTAAAAATCACTGTGTTAAATCACTTTGTTCTTCACGAACAAACGTCATTCAGCTTATAGACACATTACCCTTTGCCCGCCACCAATAACCTAAACTAGAAAAATATTTCAAAATATTTATCCAGGTTCCCCCGATTTGCATTTGAACCTGCACCGCGTCGAAGCATGTTTATATAATAACAGATGAGCCACAAGTTAATCGTATCAGTTTAGTAGATCACGCCATTTGATTATGCAACAAGTAGATTCTCCAGTGTCACTGTGTTTATAAACACCAGGTCGACGATCGTTGGTTCACTGTTCCGTAATACCGTTATCAGAAATTACTGTTTCCAATGGAAACTCTTATCAGCTAATTATTTTAATAATTATTTTTGTTATAGTCACTAAGGTATTGCCAAAAGGTGGGAACTACCTAAGAAAACTAAAAAAAAACTAAAATAACGGTTGTTTTTTTGTATATCTTATTTTGTAGAAAAGAAAACACAGAGGACTGAACTCTAAATTTTCTATAATACATGTACATGTATTGAAGTCTATTCAAGTGACTGTAAAAATGTTTATCTATTCCTAATTAAAAGTTTGTTTGGTTGAACGCGCTAATCTCAGAAACTACAGTGTCGAATGAAAAAAATCTTTTTGTGTTCGATATTTCATTTATCTAACACGGTTAGGGGTAGATATATCACATAATAATAAAGGTGGGATAGTTGTTTATATTTTAGACTACTACTGCTTATGAGTCTTGTAAGTGAAGAAACAAAATCCCACGTAATATACATAATTAAGAATATTTATGGAACTTAAAAAGTTATTGTCGTAGCCGACGTTATAAACATTAAAATTCTATAGAGAGAAATAAAAATAAACATCAAAAGATTGTAAGTCAATAAGAATTATGAAAATATTATTCAATTGCTTAAGTAAAGTAAAATTAATAAATATATTTATTAAAAAATAAATAAATGTGAAGGAAAATACCCACATTTCAATGTTGACAGAACTAGTAATATAAAAAATATCTCAATATAGAGTCGAGACGTGAAATCCGCGGACTGACCTTAGCCTACATACGCGCGTAGAGCATGATAAACTTCAGCTTTGCTTTTGCCGAATGTTATTATAACATTATGTTTAATCATATTTATTATCTATTTAATTATTTTCCGTTGATAATAAAACTAAATTCTACTAATAGCTCCCGAGGGTTAGACAGAGTTATTAATTAAAAGCTTATTTTACAAGCTTTTAAGCAACTTATATGCATTATTACGTTTATTGCTATTTCACCACTTTTCATCACGTTTTGAGATCTTGTAACGGTAATGTATAATAATTACTGTAACACTTAACAAGAAATACCTCTTCCAAGCGTTATCTGTATAGAAGCATTTCAAACCACGACAAAACATGTTCAAACATGTTTTCAATGAGGTAACGCTACTTTTACCTTAATTTTTAACCTAAATTCTATTTCAAAAGGAACTGTGGTCAAATCCTGCTAAAAAGCGCTTTTGCCGTATCCGCCAAAATAAACCCAAGACTGTTAAGCAACAAAAAACCTGTCCTTTCCCTAACAAAACTGACGCGGGAATTCCAACTAACGTAAATAAAAACTCACACTAGTACACAAGGAGACTCACACCGATATGTAGAGTCAATGAACGTATAGCCCCGCTGTCGTCTGTTAACATATGGAGTGAGGGGGGCGAGACAGGTCTGATATACAATGGATAATCACTTAAGCAAGTCACAACAAGCACAATGAAGTTTAGGAGAAATGCATACACACACTAACACTGAAAATGGCACACTGAAGTAAAATATTGTAGAGTTCGTGCAACACATAGAGCACGACAAGTGGTTTTCGAGGAATCTCTCTACACAATACGCACACTTTGACAAGTTTATCGTGCGCATGCGCAGATACCAGTATATATACCAGCACGTCACCCTGCCCCCCCATTCTGAGCTAAACTACAGAAGTGATACCACGCCAGTTGGAGTTTTCTAAGTGAAATTATTGTGACACACGCGACTGCGATTAGATATCTACAAACACAAGTGCTGATAAAAGCCAAGTGAACATTGAACACGTTTTAACCAGTGTTGAGTGAAATCGTGAAAATTCGCCACGAGGAATTGCAGTTTCCCACAATTAGTGAAAATTTGAAAAGTATTAATCTGACAAGCAACATGTACGCTAATGAGTCTGTGGTTCCTGTAAAAACTGAGTCCTTCAGTGGAGTTACGGCGAAAAGGTAATTTCTAGTTTCATTTTCTTACTTGCATATTTTATAATATTAAGTAATATTAGTCAATATGTATTGCACAACTTATTTAAGCTCATGTGCAAACTTCATTGGTTCCGCAATCGGCTAGCGTTTGAGACGTGTGAAATGTTAAATTAATAGAAACTAAAAGCTTTTACAAAGTGCTTCTAAAAAAATGGGGAGGCGAAAATTCCAAAAATGTGGACACAAAATCTAAGGTTGTCCCAAATAAGCCAAATTCATTCAAACGTTTGGAAACACCCAATAAACTAATATTCGATAATTGGTTATTCAGAAAACCAATTATCATTGTTTCTCGGGAAATAAGTTTGACGAAATAATTGCATTTAAATAGTTCACGCCAATTAGTGTTGTGCAACTTTTGGTGTAAATAGTTTATCAATTTGAGCTAGGTTTATACAATCCTCGGTAGTATAGTGGTAAGTATCCCCGCCTGTCACGCGGGAGACCGGGGTTCGATTCCCCGCCGGGGAGATTGCTTTTTGACCTTTTTAAGTAACATTTTTAGGCTGTGACAATATTTGTTGTTACCGAAACAGATTGACCGATTCCTAATTTTTGGTTTCTTTTATTTCCAGCCCAATAAGCCAGAGTATCAAAACTGTGCTGAGACGAGCCTGTGTGGAGAAAAGGCTGACCATCGGCCTTTTACCTGCGATACAGTATCTGTCCAAGAACACTAACGGGGCCCTGTTCTGTATGACGGCGGCGGCCCCGCCCGGGGACAGCGCGACTCATATGCAGGAAGTGCTTTTACAAGCTTTCTGCGATGAAAACGACATTTATGTTATTAAGGTGAGGATCGATTTTGGATTAATTACTTTGATATTTTGTTGTTTTTTTAAATATTTTGTGTTAAGTTAAATAATTGTGATAATTTCGATTTGACTTAGACTTATCTAAAAATAATTAAGACTTTACCTCTTGGTAGAAGTTAAAAATATATTTAAATCTTAGATTTGGAACCCTTCAATTATAACAAAATATTTTTCTAACCAATAACTAAGTATTGTTTTCAATTTTTACAGATTGATTCAGAAGCCAAATTAAAGAAGATGCTCGGCTTTTGCAAGACGCCTATGGACTTCAGCTGTGTTCTAGTCCACCTGCCGTACGCGGACCCCTTCAGCGACAGTCAGGAAGTTGATCTCTCAAATCTGTCCGAATCGGAGAGAGATTTGATCGACCACTGCGAAACCCACAGCATTCCCAACTACTTGCTAACTGGCACAATGCCAGTCATCAAGTTGCCAGAAAAGTGAAGTCCTTATTTGAAAACTATTGGAAACTGTTGAATAATTCTGCCAATTATAAGATTTGGCTTAAGTATAGCTTCGGCGATCAACGCCATCTAGTGTTTGGTTATGTCAAATGACTTTGTATAGCAATGATATGTTGTTTTTTTACCATTAACACTAGGGTTATAATGATGTTGGGAGTATTTTTGTATGAAATGCAATGTGTTGTGAACATTTCTTCCGCCTCGCGGCTTGTATTTTTATATTAAGTGACATGAAAATGTCGTAAAATAGAGAATATCGGTATTGTATACTTAAATTTCTACTTTTTTAATATGAAATAAAGAATTTTATTAAAATATTTGTTGTTTAATTTGTAATTATTTTAGTAAAGTAAAGAATAATATTCTTTACAGTAAACCGTCAACGAGATAGAACAGAATTAGTGATAGGGTAATTAATGTAATAAAATACACAAATAAGAAAATATTTATTTATTTATAAGGCCCACCAACAATTGATACAATTAATTTATATTAATATTCAATCAATAAAACAAATTATATCAAGTGTTTGATACTACAACGAAACTGTAGCTATAATAATGTTCTGTTCTGTTCTGTTCTTTCTATTAAGACGTCGCCAATATTCAATAATGAGATGAACAACACGCTCAGCTATCATCATAGTAGGAGCATTTGTGTTTCCTCTAATAATAATCGGCATTATGGAGGCGTCGATCACTCTTAGTCTACCAACACCGTACACTCGCAACTCGTTGTCCACAACCGCCTCCTTATCAGATTCGGGACCCATCTTGCAAGTTCCTACAGGATGGTAGGCAGTAGAAGTATAGGATTTAGCTAAGCATATAAAATATTCATCAGTGCCCCATTCATGGTCTTTACATGCTGGTAATGCCTCTTTAAAGTAATACACTCCATTTGACTTAAAGGCGTCAGTTTTTTCAAGTGAAAGTAAAAATCTAACACCCTTTAATAAAGGTATAAAATCTCTCTCATCGTCTAAATAATTAGCATATATTAAGGGTGGTCCATCTGGATTGCTTGCATTTAATAAAATTTTTCCCCTACTTTTTGGTACCAAATTTAATACTCTGGGAGTTATGCCATTGTAATATGCTGTCGGTAAAATTGAGGCTGCGTCAACAGTTGTTAGTTCGTTTATCAAATCTTTCCAATCTGGTTCATGACCGATTTGAAATTCTAAATCAGGAGCAATTAGGTCTGGACTTGATTTAATAAAACTTATGAATATAGCTGGTCCGTTACTGGACAGCGGTCCTCTTTTAATTTTCATTTCACGGTATTTCCTGACTTCTTTTAAAATCTGTTCTTCGCTTTCGGTTGTCCACAATTTCTTGGGTAAAGCAGCTATTATACCATTAAAAGACACATGGTCATGTAAATTTTTACCAACGGGTAGGTCTTTTACAACGGGAATACCCAATTCTACCAAATGATCTTTCGGTCCTATACCAGATAACATTAATAATTTCGGAGAATTTATAGTTCCTCCACTAACAATGACCTCTTTTTTAGCGTAAGCTGTATACTTTTTACCATTTTTAATATAAATTACGCCATAGGCGTTTTTATTTTCATCAATCAAAATTCTTGTTGCTTCAGAATTTATTTCTACGACAAGATTTTTTCGCCTATATCTTATAGGACGTATAAAGGCTCTATTTGTTGATACTCTTTCACCGTTTACAGAAAACGCCTGAACTTTGTTTGTCCCAACTTGCTCTGGCCCATTTACATCGACTATTGGCAATCCTGTCTCATTGAATGCTTTAATTAACATTTGAGTAGGTTTATCGGTGTAAGGGAAGTAAGAAATATACTGTTCTCCTCTAACTCCATGATATTTTGGGTCTAGTTCTGCTATATTTAGATTGTTTTCGTATTCTTTGAAGAATGGAAGCACCTGATTCAAAATATTTGTAATTTATTTCTTTTATCGTACTACAAAATATTTTTACAAAAAATAATATTGTTAAAAAAATATTCCGAATCATAAGCACCTACCTAAATTTGTGCACTAAAACATTTTTTTGTAGATTTTTGTGCCTTTGACATATCTTGTTAACAAAAAATATGATTGCTTTTTCTATTCAATTTAATTCAATTTAATCCGACTTAATCAAAATTAAAAAAATACTAGAAGTACTAAATAGGAAAGTAACTAACTTCCTTAAAGCTCCATCCCTTGTTGCCCAACGCCGCCCAGTGGTCGTAATCCTGCATATTACCTCGAATAAATTCAAAGGAGTTGATCGAACTAGAGCCACCCATCACTTTACCTCTAAAATAAATTAAAAATATATACTTAGTAGAACATTTATATGTCGACGTCGTCGATATGTCACTTTAAGCAACTTACAACAAAAGTATGCAATCAACTGGCACGCTCCAAACGCCATATATCAAGAATTCAATTCAAAGTATGCAATGAACGTTATTATTATTTAAGACAGGACGAACTTTTAAATAAACTCATTAAAAGTTCTTGTTCAACAGTTGAAATAAAGAATCAGTTACAATATCCAAATAACCACAAAAAGATAATACAGAATCAATTTCCTATAGTAATAAAATATTTGAATAAATTTTTACCTTGGCCAAGTACATTTCATTTCAGCTCGAGCCAAACAGCTTTTCCCATTAGGCTCAGTGGAGTACGACCAGTCGATGTTCGAGCCCAACAGGGTTCTATAGACCGCTGGTATCTCAGTCACGTCGGGCTCTTCAGGACCTGCCTCAAGAAGTAATACCTGGAAAGGTATTATAATGATGACATCAAGTAAATATAAATTTCAACACATAAACGTGATCGAAGAGTGAGTTCGTAAGTATGTAATTGTATTTTATCATAAAATGTAATTAATAATAATAATTTTAATACTTAAAATGTTACCCATATAGTAGACGAAACAATATATTTAGAAACGTATAATGATTTAAAAGTAGCCATAAATTTAAGTGTCGAACCTGCACTTTTTGGAAGCCCCCAACCATCGCCAAGTAAGCCATAGCTTGTTATATAAAAGTCTTATATTGTCATCGAACTAACAAGAAATTAAGTTGTGACAAGCGTCGTAATTATTATTTCGACGTCGACAGCTTGAAGCGCGGGTTCGAGTTCGTCTACATAATATTTTTAAATGTTATGTAGCCTGTTTAGCAACTAACCTTCCATTCAGGGTCTTCAGAAAGCCTATTCGCGACGACACAACCTGCCGCTCCCGCGCCAACAACTATAAAGTCGTACTCATTAGATCTCTCCTCATTTCTCTCTCCATATTCTGCTTTAATCCTCTCATCCTTAGAGCCGCTGTAGAATTGTACGAGGAGATTTAGGTAGACGTACCCGAAGGACGAACAGGCGGAGATGTTTGAGTTTGCGGGACAAGCGTCTGATAGGTTTAGCGGATGCCAGGTCATGATGTTCCTGTGTATATATAACGTTTATATTATAGGAAGTTTCATATTATAAGAAGGTAATATTTTTTTTGACTTTCACGCTATATTCCGTATATATAGCAGAGGAGTTTCGAGGCCAATTTTCGAGGTAATACGTGTTGAGTGACAACCGCAGTGTGGAAAAACGTGAAGCTGAAAAAAAGATGATATAAATACAATTTACTTACTGTTTAGAATTAAGTTTTCATTAATAATAAGGTCGAAATTTATTTATTATATTTTTTGAAATTTCACCCGCCAAAATCAAAAAATATAAACATATAAATTTCGGTGGAACAATTATTTTTTGACTATAACGTATCGTCGTACCGCTAATTGTCGAATGAACCTAATAATTAGTTAGTATCCATTTTAACCGATACATATTTTGAGTAATTTAAATTTCCGGTAGTAATAAGGCCGCATTATCGATATTTACGTATGCAACAGTTTCTAATATATGAATGAAAGATATTGCATAGTTAGTGACATAATTGTATAAAAATAGCTACTTGAACTTGAAGCTAGTGAGTTTACCTCCCATCAGGAGTAAAACCTTGTTATTAAAATCATTTCGTATATCCACTAGTCTTACCTACGGCAGGGCTGATGCCCTGGGGGGCAGGGGCAATGAAAATATATTTTATTAAAATATTATAAAATCTCGATTATGGTTTACAGTTGCAGGCTGTCTCACGACGGCCTCTATAGAATAGTTTCTATTATTTAATTCCGTAGATTACAGCTAAGTGTAATCATACAAACATACAATACAACAGTAGAGTTGTTATATACTCATAAATATCGTTCATATCAGCGAAAAACTGTTACATTTGCTAATTGTGTAACGTTATTGTAATTAATAACTTGTTGATAAGTTGAATTGTAAATTACCTTTTTTATTACTTAAAGGCAATATAGTCAATTGTATTGTATATAAACGAGGTCCTCGATGGACTAGTAAACTGTACCGTGTGCAGTTTAATCCAACTTGCACGTTGGGATAAGTGCTATCTCAGTTTATAATTGCATTCGACAATGTAGTTGCTACTTGCAGCGCCGATTAAGATATTAAAGCTAATTATTAATATTAACTGACATCTTTAACCGATTTCAAAAAGTAAATACTATCAATTATTTCAGTTATTATTTTCAATTTTCTTTTCTTTGAAGAAATTAAATATTATTTCCTACAATTTAGCTTTTGTTTAAATTGTTGTGCATGAAAGTGTGGTTATTTGGTTATGAAATACGTTTTTTTATTTTTTAAAGACTACTCCTCTTGTAGGCAATTTTAATGTGTGCTATGTTCATATTGATATATAAAAATATAATATGCTTATACTATATAGATCATATTCCAGTTATAAAACACAAATAATACTTAGTATGTAGAGAATTATTTATTTATCTCGTTCACATATCGAATAGAATACCAATTTCAATTTTAACTATTCGAATAGAATTTTTTTTACATATTAATTATTATCATATAGGAGACATTTATATACTTGTTCAGTAGTTAAGCCGTAGTAATACATAAAAATAGCATCAACAGTTTTATTCGAACTGATATACCTTTCCGCCCTGATCGTACTCGTTTATTAAACTTCTTCACAAGATAACGAAAAATTGAATGAACCAAAATTTTATTTTATATGTTCCTTATTTCCAGATTTCGGTGTCGCTATTATGTTGCGGTCGATCTGAAACAATAATATATAAAATGTTTAATAACAATTCACACATTGTCAAAGTGAAAATTTGGCTTCAACCCGTATTTATTCAGATTCAGAGTTTACGTTTTCCATAAATGATACAAGATAAATCTGTCGCATTTTCTTTATCCACATTCAAATCACAACGATGCTAAAGAAGTTTTTACTTTGAAAATAAATTAAAATAAATCTGTCAGTTACATAAATATCTGTTAATAGCCAACCTAGGAGGCTTCGCCCGCTTCAACTATAAAAATATTTTCTAAATATATCTATTTATGATATTATTTTCAAATTTAAATAAATGTCGTGGCGCAGCGGCACAAGGGTGTGACTGTAACGCGACGATTGTAGGTTCGATCCCCACTCGAGGAAATTAAATAATAATTTACGTTTATATTTCCATTTCTTCGCTCTGATATCAAAATAAAGCGTGGCGTTGAATTCTGCCACTCAGCACGCAATGGCTTAACACTAGGTTCCGTCTGCCTACCCTGCTGAATGCGGGATACAGCGTGAAGCTGATTAACTTTCATTTCTCGAGTGGGTCGCGTTAGTATGCGTAAGTCCAAAGATTTAACGGTTAACCTTAGATGTTGGGCAATTATACCTACAACCACCATACCCAAACAACTTGATATTATACAACTGGCTCTATAAGTCTCCAATTATTTAAATAATTGTCTATTCTCAAATATTATCTAATTCCTACGTTATCACGAACGAAGTGACGACCGCAATAACAGTAAACCGGCGCCCCACTGCGCCCCACTGCGCCGCGAGGGCCTCAAACCAAACCCTAAGGCAAAGTAGTATGCCTAATACTACATGTTTAAAAATCTCACCAAATAGCGTAACATGATTTGATTTGGAGTTTTATTATATTTTTTAGCCAGTTTAACAATTAGTGTAATATTAAAGTACGGTTCTAGTGTAGTGTTCGTAAAAGGTCTTGGTACAGCGTATCCATGCGGTCCATAACCAACAACAGCGATGCCTTCCTTCTGGCAGTGTGCTACTTGACCCAAACTGGCCTCTGATGGAGTTACCTGTAAAAATAAAAATAAAATTTAAGGGGAGAGGGGGTATGTTAATATATGGAGCACTTTGATCAATCGACATTCTATGAAAATAAAACACTACGAAAAGCATCCGTCTGTACAAACATATACTCTAACAAATAGGCCACATTTTTTTTTCTTTAATATATTTTTACCGTATTATACAATATTATTGACTATTTTTATTTTAAACGAAAAGAAAATCAAGACTAGATAAGGAGAATAATGACGATTTTGTTTCTACAGTAGATACCTGCAAAAGATAAATATAATATAAAGAGCCTGGATTCTACATAAATTGATGATGAAAGGGGAAAAGGGGGAGTGGTGGTTTGGATTTTATAGGGAGGATGGCGAAATTAATACTCAAGTTCTTACAATTTTTTTGTTTCGTTGTATGTTTGTCTTAAATTATTTTGGCTTGTCTAACACGTTTAAAATCCATTAAACGTGTTTTTAAGTGTTTTTAGATTGATAAAAATATATAGTATACAAATACCAACCGCTCTGTACTAGATTAATTCTCTATTTTTTTGTAATATAAAACAAAATTGCGGAATGCTTGTTCTATTACATCAGTTACACATATTATTTAATAAAAACATGCTACTTACGTTAATAGGAATAATTATGTCTACCTTTATATGAATGGTTCTGTGTGTCAAAGTTACTCAAGTTACTAAGATATGATTTTTTTTATAAATAACATAGATGGACAAAATGTGGATAAAAGTCGGGCCAGGGTAACCAAAGTTACAATATTGTAAAGTTTCACCGCTTTTTTAAATTTGCGCTCCTTCGCCAGCCGCTACGTGACGTCACGCGGCGACGTCGGCGTTACGACCGATAATGGGTGGTATGTGGTGTTTTTTTAACCATTTCATTTATTTACTATAAAAAAAAGAAATTATTTCATACCAAAACTGAAATATAACCGAGCAAATTTTCCGCGAAGGCCGTTAAAATAAAATGTTTAATATCTCAGTCTATTTCGAAGATAGGAAAAAAAAATGATTATTTTTTCCCGAGGCTATTATTAAATTAAACCAAATCTATGTTTAAATATGCTGATAACAAAAAAACGTTGGTGTGACGCATTCAACCTTACCTCAATTTGATTAACAGCGGGGGGGATAGTACCATGTGCCAGAATGTGATTTATATGTGAACTATTAAAGTTTGACACGCCTATCTTTCTCCATTTCCTTCCAAGTTCCCAGTATGTCAAAATCTTGTCCTGTAGCCTAACAAATTATTAATTAATAAGTAGTATGGTGAGGCCGTCGTGGTGACGCGCGACGGTTGAGGGTGCGACCTCCACGACCTCCTATTAATATTTTCTTGTCTCCGCTCTCGCACTAAGGCAAAATCCCGGCATGCATACATGTTTCGAAAAATTCGACAGAAAGTGGGGAACGGAGTATTAACACTAGGTTCCTTCTGACTGAAGCTGATAAAATTAATAAATTAATTATTAACAAAAAGAAAAACCGACTTCTAACAACGAACTAAAAAGTGAAAAATAATTTTACAAAGATTTTATAATTTTGAAGTCGGTGCTCAGTAGAACAAACAGGCTTAGTAATTAGATATTGTTGTAAAGGTGTTGTAGCATTAGCTTGACACCGACTTCAACATTATAAAATCTTTGAAAAATTATTTTTCACTTTTTAGTTCGTTGTTAGAAGTCGGT
>DWNA01002157.1:0-12467 GCA_018249835.1 Heliconius besckei
TCACGAAATCTCAGAAACTACAAGTGGAAGGAATCTCAAATTTTGCATAGGAGTTACTTATAGGACGTAGGTGCTCGCTAAGACGGGAATTTGCAATATTCTAAGGGATTGTTTTTGGGGCCGAAAGATTGTATGAAACTTCGTTACTAAAAATGCTACGAGTCTCAAATTTTGCATAGACGTCACAAGGACGTAGTCATGGAGACAGAAATTAATAATAACATAGTTCACGCGGGTGAAATCGCGAGCGGTCCGCTAGTGCTTTATATAATTACTTATTGTAAAGTATAATAATATTTTAATGTATAGAAATATGTCCCTACTACCAGACAATGGATCTATACATTATATTGATCATGTTATAAATCGTTCAGTTAGGTTTTTTTAATAATGTTGGCAAGGAGGTATGGTTCACGCTGTGAAAGTATCGGTTGATTATCGGATCTGGACATTAGTATAAGCTTTGAAGCAAATCAGGCGGGAAAAAGTTAATCAAAATAGCGTTGCAGATTTGTTTTCCTTACAGTAAGAGATATAAAGTGTTTTAACACTCCTGAATATATAGAAGTATTAAATTAATTAACATCAGCATGCATTTAAACGTAACGTATCCATCGAGCGGTGTAAACCAATGAGCTACCAATGAGCGGTGTAAATCAATAGCCTCATACATAATGAAATAGGTCCAATGTGAATAGATTTACACTAAACTACTAAAGTATAATTAGTTTATATTACGGAATTATTTAACAGTATAATATGAAAATAGCGTTATAATTTAGTTTTGTGGTTGCATCAGTTGAATGCAACCGCTACGTCAAATCACATGCACGTTGATATGAAATCCTATGAAATAGGAGCGCTAGTTACAAACTTTGATAACTTATGTAACCATCGCTGTGCTTGTTTTTTTTTTATTGCTCAATTTCTTTACAATTTACGTAATATACCTACTAAAAATTATAGTCTTTAATTGAAAGTCATTAAAGCGAGTTTTTGTGAAATATGTTTTTTTGTGAATAGCATACGAGAACGAGTTTTTGTACTATCAAGGAGAAAAATATTTTTTTTAATAATGAATTGTTCATTAAGTATAATAAAGTAAGTTGCAACTTTATTAACCAAACTAAATTCAGCTAGCAATAAATAATAAACGTATTACAGCAAATAACCACTCATAATAGGGGTTTAATGATCTCACATTTACTATAACCATAATGAAAACTAACAACCTAATAAATCAGTTTAAAATAAACAGATTTAACCTAATATATAGCGGTAATATCAAAACAATGATGTGCAATATAGAATCAATTTATCTACATTATGATATGAAAATGTTACGATAATAGCAACGTTTGTCAGCATCACTAACCACTACCGCAACGTCAAATCAAGTGCATGTTGAAGTTGAAACCGCGACCGTTTTAAACAAACTCTATTTTACTGGTTGAAATAATAATTGAATATATTTTAGAACAATGCATTTTTTAGCTATTTAATTAAAAATATTTATAGACCATATAATTTTTTTTTTTTTTCAGGAAATCATGGGGCCGTAGATCGGAGTACAATGTTTGAACTTCAACTCGATATCTCCAAGCGTTCGACAGACAGACAGACAGATAGGTAGACAGATAGACGGGCGTAAAACAAAGTGATATTAATGGGGTTCCTTTTTTCTTTAAAAGGTACGGAACCCAAAAAACAGCTATATTCAACATTCTTTATAAAAATGTATAACAAAAACCATCTAAAATCAAAAATCAGAGCGCGGCGTAGAGTTCCGACGCTCAACATGTAATTTCGCCAGAATTTGGCAAAAAGTGTGGAACGGATATATGTTTACACTTGAATCTCAGGTTCCTTCTGCGTACCCTGCTATTTGCGGGATACAGAGTGAAGCTAAAAAACAAATAATTATTATTTTCTATTCTAGATTAATGCGATACGAATTCTATATTTTTATAAGGTAACTAACACTAAATGCAGAGAAAAAGAAGCAAAACAAAATACAAATAAATCTTTTAAGATTTCCACAAATCCAAAAGTACCTTTCATAGACTGCGCTTAAAAAACTGTTCTATTTTCTGAAACGTGTATTTGTAACGTAATCCGCTGTTAGCACGGCGTAGCACCATGTATACGACTACATTAATGGACTCGTTTCATGCGGAAGTCAAACTCTACAAAATCTAATAGAGACATACAACCAACGTAATCGTTCCCTTCCTGTAGATAAGTACACACGGAAAGGTATTGCGTTTAATATAACATTTCTAGACAATGTCTAAGACATTATACTAATTTATTTCTCTACTAATTGATACTTCCTGGTATAAAAATATAAAGATAACATGTTTTAAAAGTAATGAATTGTTGTAGGAAACGTTCTTACATATCCAACATTTGAAAGCCAAGTTGACTTAATTTATTTTATAAGAAAACAAACCTAATTCGCCAAATATAATTTAACAAAATCTCTACTTACTGAAGGCAGCTTACGTATACATAATTGTACTATAACACTAACGTTTATTTAGAGCTTATATTGGAGCTTTAAAGCTTGTATATGTTCTTTTAGTTATATACAGTAACCGCAAGCTCATCTATAAATCATACGCAAGTCGTAGCCCGTATGTTTCTATTCACGCTGTGAGGCCCGCTTGTAGCGTCTGCGGGAGTGTTCACAATGTCAGGCGTCACGCAGACCGCAGACGGCTGAGGATGCACCCTCGTTTTATGTGCAATTATTTTTGTAAAACCACGTTGTGACTCCACATCGGTGCATTAAAGATTGCAATTACAAGATACAAACGATGTCGCTATGAGAATGTTAATGTTCAGCGCTTATTTAATGTTTTTTTTCTCGTGCAAATGTCATTGGGAACTCTTTGTATTTATTCACAGATAATTTCTGTTTTATATTTTTATTAACTTGGTTTTATCATAGAATACTCAAAAATGCATAACATGGAATTGTACAATGAATATTTATAAAATTTATATTAAGGTTTCCTTCCTAGAGAAAAAAAAATACTTTTAAAGTTTCGCTTTTCAATTTTTGTCGTTTTTCAATTTCAATTGTTGCTTGATGCCTTGGGAAGACACTCTTATGCGCCATAAAAATTGTCTGGATTTTGGATGTTCATGTTATGACGTAAAAAAATGTAACCAGACTATATAGACTAACTAGAGCACTAATTAATCAACTCCCATCACTTCATTGTCATTTTAAACTTGTATCACAATTGCACTAATGAAAACATAGAAACGTCATCGATTATTGATAAATGAAAAGTAAACAAGAGAATAAACTGTTAAGACATATAGAAGTATGAACTTTTAAAATTATTATAACAATTATTATACACGCGTCCAACTTACAATAAGTAAATAACCTGCTTTGTATTTCCACAAGAAGTGTTACACTTTTGAAACACGAATAAATATCATTTAATTTTGCTCTCGAGACGCCTATGCGATGTTAAATGTTTTTACATCGGTTTACATATTTTCACTGTAGGCGGAAAAATTTAATTGGTTTTCCTTGTTTTGAAGCATGTTCTCAAAAATATTAGTTTCACGCTGTATCACATAAATAAAAGGACTTCAAAGAATTAATAATTTTTCCAATATAAAGAGTGTGCCATTCGCGTTTTGGCTGGCGTATAAAAGATAAATATTAGTTTCACGCTGTATCCCGCATACAGCAGGGTAGGCAGTGGAAACCTAGTATTAAGACACTCCGTTCTCCACTTTCTCCCGAATTCTGGGGCATTGTGTGTTGAGTAGCAGAAATCAACGCCGCGCTTTGCTTTGTCACCAGAGCGAAAAAATGAAAATATAAACTTCAATTCCTCGTCGAGTGGGGATCGAACCTACAACCGTCGCGTTATAGTCACACCCTTGTGCCGCTGCGCCACGACGGCCTCTTTCTATTATTTTCTTTTAGAATCATTAGTCTTAATAAGTATATAGAACTTATATAACCACTTAAACAATTGGCTGTAATGTGGTTAATTAGTCAAATATCTTTTAGAACCTTAACATATGCTTAACAGATGACTTGACTGAAATATTACGAATGCATTTAATATCGGAATATCAGATGACTGGTGCCTACACTTGTGCATATGTTTAAATAAAACATTTAAAATGTATAACTCTCGCTAAAGAATAAATCATTCCTTCCAAACATAATATATTTAAAGAATCATCAAATAACATGAATAATAATTTTTATCAATTTTCATAAAGTTCGCTGTTTGCAGAACACGCGCAGTATTTCAAACCAAATTATTTTATACCAAATTTCCGTGAACACACGAGTAGGTACATTTGTAATGACAGTTGCCGTATAACGTTACACAGGGTGGTTTAACGAGCAGCGCCTGAGTTAAAAATACCGCTTTGTATTTTGTTATGGCATTGGAAACTATTAGCGGGCAATCTATGGCATATAAATATACAATATCTAATTTTATAAATAGGCATATTTTGGTTATAAATCTGTTTCATTTTAATTTAAGTTAAAAAGTATATTGATAATTTTACGAAAACAATTTCTTGTAATTCAATTTTTATATAGACTTGAAAGTCAAGCTCAGGAAATTGACTTATACTTTTAAGGAAAAAAGGAAGTTGTTTTTTTGTAAACTAGCTTACAAGGTCGTTTATGAACCGGATATTCAAAAAAACGTTTTAATAAGAATTCAGTATAAGTTACTAATATACAGTAGGTATGTAGTATTACTTTGCACTAATCTGTGTAGGTTATGGAATAATATGGAATAAATGGCCCAAATTTGTGGTATATTTTAAATGTTTATGTCGGATTTACAAGGGCGTAATAGATATTAAAAATAAACGAGTAGAACCTCCGACCATGTCCTGTGGTTCTACTCGAAATACTAAATTAAATAAAAAGGTAAATCTAAAACAAATAAATAAACCAAACAATAACTGGAAACATAGTAAATTACAAGTAAAATAATAACAACATTATCTTATTCTTTTAAATGATGGCTTGAAGCAGTGCCTGGGACTTGTGACCCCAGGAGTAGGCTTAAGGGTCCCTTTACAGTACGAACACTCGCCTTTCACTGCTCCAGTCCAGTATAATTACAAATAGGTCTTAACAACATTCATAATTAAAATAGTCGAAGTTAACCAGCAGTGGAGCACGAGTAGTGCTCCGAGCCGTGGCAAAGCCTCGACTGAGCGTACAACGCCCGCGTGGCCTTTTATAAATTAACAATGACGTTGACAACGGTGACGAGCCCAAAGTGGCGCCACCGGAAACTGACAAATACAAAACCATCAATTCAATATTTACAGCATTTTATTAACTCTAAATGTTATTTCTAATTTTATTCCTTAAAACATCTTTTGTAATTAATTAACTAATTATGAATTTATTCTCAATATTTAAATAAATGATCACCCACGCCGACATATATATGAGAAATAATGTCATCTAATATGTATATAAAATGTTGAGAAAATATCAACATACAACATGTTATATACAAACTCCTCGGTTAACTCGTAATTTATTGAAATTTTACTCGGAAATATGACCGAATAACACTTAAATAACGTCAACTACAGTCAGAGATGAATTGTAAATTCAATTAGAAACTATAAATTAAAAATGGTGAGTACAAGCAAAAACTTTACCTCACACGCTACGAACTATTCAAATTTATTTCCATACGTCGTCGTCCTGAAAAAATCTGGTTAAATCTCACGTTTGCTATAATTATATATGGAGGTCTGCTATGAAGTGTATTATTTCGAGGGAAGGATATAAGGACACTTGAAAAGCCGTCGCGCTCATTATTTTTGACAGCCGTATTCGAACATGGTACTAGCTAATGAAGATTTCCACATACAATAAGTATAAATTACCTTCGAGGTTGTAGTGCTCTTCACCACGTTAGTAATTTAAAATATAGTTATGTGTTTTTCATAAATAGCTCCGCAGGGATTTGTCTCTTCTTTCTTTTTCTTATTTACATAGAGATGTCAACTTTAATAAGTAAAAAGTTTGATTAGAACTTTAATAAGTTGAATCTGATTGTCAATACCAGAATTAGGATGCTTATTTGTTAAAATTCAGCATTTATTTATTAGAATTTATTACATTTATTTTACTACTCTACATCCAATAAATTTCTTCAAAATAACACGAAAAGAATAGTTGTGTTCTTAGAAGTTCTTGTATAATATATCAGCATTAGATCCATCGCATACATTACTACAACGAATTGTTATTGGACTATAAAAATATTGCACAAACTTTGGTAGAATGAACTCTTGGAAATTTTTGAGCAACGTTATGTTAAAGCAATAAAGACTATTATCATTAATTAACATTTAAATTGTATTGTTTTATTCAAGTACAGAACATGAGGGCGCCTTGAGCTGTTTTTAATGGAATGTGTTGTAAAATTTGTTTCAGTAACTTGAGTTAACTTTTCGCTTTGTTTGCATTTTACGCTTGTAAAAGTGTATTATGTAAGTAAAATGTATTAGTGCTTTAAAAACAAGTGGCTGTATTAGCTTTAGCAATAGCATCATATTATCATATATTTGATGAAATAAATATTTAATATTATTATTACATAGTTCTGGTTATCTGGCAAAGAGCGGAGAGTGCCAAGTATATTAGCAAATTACAATAAGACTCCACTTACAATTATAACCAAGAAATAATATATTTTTTCCTTTTAAAACATTCTTATATTTGACGTGGTTAAATATTATATTAAAGTGTATTCCCACGTAACTGCAGCATACCGAAACAAGTACTAAGTTCACAAAATGTGAACAAAATACATATATCACAGTTATGTGACAGTGCACTGCAACGACTCTGGAATCGAGCAGTAAATATGTTTTAACATCTGGTTGCCATTTTTCTTATATAAAACTTATATGTATGTATGTTATATTTCACGATTTTGCATAACAATAAAGTGGGAGTGAATATAGAACTCGTGTTGCATCGTATTTAAGGTACTTTTAAAACATAATTTGAAGAGTACAACTCTATGAAAACTTCATGAATCAAAACTATGTTATTGAAAACTAGTGACTGTCCGCGACTTTGCTTATATCACGAAATACCACAAGATTCTCCTCTCCTGTAAAATAAACTCATTAACTAATGACATATTATTGAAATGAATAATGTTTTAGACATAAAACATTATACAACTCCTTTAGAATATTTCATAAATTATTACGCATAAAATAAACGTAAATTCCGTTCCACAATTAATTAAACTTAAACGCATTCTGCATTATGCTGTGTTGGGCTTCAGCATTTAATATTACCTTTACAGTGGATTTAATTCGTAATTTACGTATCAAATACGAACTAACTATGACGGTGTACACGCGCTCTTACACTCGCTACAATATTCAGTTCATTGTATGGCAATCTGTGACAGCTGGTACTTGTAGGGGAGTCGCTAATACGAATAAATATATCATTCTTCTTAACATTCGTCACTTTGTGTTACAGTATCAAAATAAAGCAACTAAATATTATTTTATTGTGTGCGCAACGGTAGTGGGTGGGTTTCCATTTCCTCACTTTGAAAACCAATTTTTTTATCAAGAGAATCAAAAGTTATTTGATTCTTGATTCTTCTTCCTTTGATTTTCACTCTTAAGTGAATCTAAAAAATCTTTTGAAAATCCGAGCTAAAATGTTACTGCTTATGTATATATGCATTTTTTATTTAAATAATAATAGGAATAATACTAAATTTTACTATAATATAATGAAAATGATGCTATTCACAACCCTAAACGCAGACTATACACTCAAATAAGATTCCATATTATTTGAGTGTGGTGTGCAAACGTTGAGCTGCTAATATAAATATGTATGGGCTTTGGTTTTTGTAGACTCAGGATAAATAAGTATATATTTACTTGTTGAATTATTGAAATTTTAAAAGTTAATTATGCTATTGAAGTAAATTTACATGTATTAAAGAGAAATGGTGGTTTAAAATAACAATTGACTATTAGAATATCTTGACTTTAAAAGGTGTGAAAAGTAAACTTACTATAAAATAACTAATAATCTTCAAACGGCTAAACATATTTTTTTGAATGAAGCCTAAGAAGTGAGAACACTCGATTAAGTCGCCTTTAAAATAAAAATAAAAAAACAAAATTAAAATCGTTTTGCTTGTTTGAGAGCTACGATGCCACAGATAAGCATACAGACACACACGTACCTATTTATGTCTGTACATACACAGCCTATCAGAGTGTAGAAAATAAAATAATTCATTCTTCCGAGAGAGAATCCAACAACCATTGCGGTTATAGTCCTACGCCGTAGCACTGCGCTACGAGGTTCTCACTACAAAGTCTCCAAAGAAATAAAATCCTGAAGAGGAACGTTTCACGGGATAGATAATTGAACTACAAAGAATATTGTTAGATTTTTTTTTCATTAGCAGATTTCAATTTCAACTTTAGGAATGAAATTTTCTTATTACTATTTACAGCACCTCTTATCTGTCGCCGGAGTTCCCGAGTGAGTTCGACTTTAAGCGAATTGAAAATTTGACTCTTAGTAGAAAAATATCTTTCTGTTATAAAATTGTTATTACTTAAAATGTATTTATTTTTATATATCTATGTATTTTATTCTGTTTATATATAAGAAAAAACAGTATATTTATACAAAATGAATTCCAATTAAACCAACAATTTTTTAATAATAATAATAATAAAAAACATTTATTGCCAAAAACAACACATACACATTTAAGAAACAAATTAACAATTTAACAAAATAACATTATGGCAAAAGATGTAACTCAGTTAAATGATGCTTGAGTTTTTACTCTCAAGCATCGCTGTCTTTCAGTTACATCTTAGATCTTTATTATTGAAATATATGTTTATTTTTAGTACAATGACGATCACATTTAACTATTCTAATTGTAACATCTCACTTAATAGTAAGGTTCTAGGATATAAAGAGTCAGGGGAGTGTTCTGAATCCGCAATGAGGACAACAATGTATCACCCGGATATTACCTGTCAAGTGCCGCGCGACCACCGCTAGTGACTGTGGACTTTACAATAGCTTTAAATAACTTTTACTTCGACGTACATAAATCACTCTTAATTATACAATATATAACGTAAAACATTTTTATTTCACAATACAAAACCTATATATAAATTTTATATTAAGCAGGAATAGCTCACGGTGAGCTTTATATTTAAATTTCATAAGTCCAATAATTCGTTCTCATGCCTACTTTTCATGGAACCTTCCCTACAAACCGAAATAAAAATATAAAGTTGTCATTTATTTTACAGCACAATTAAATGATTGTTTCAATAGGTCGTTTATTTAAAGCCCTGTACAATCGTTGTTCATGTTGTTATTGCAGAATAATATTTGTATTTAGCCGGTGCAGTTAGGTGCATCGGATATATTGCAACGTACTCTTTTTTTTATGGAAAACAATGCAAACGAGCGTTCGGGTCACCTGGTGATGGTCACCGCCGCCCACGACCCCGTGCAGCACCAGAGGAGATACAGGTGCGTTGCCGGCCTTAGTACTCGTATTAATTATACGATAAGAAGCATTTTAAAAGCTTTAAATAAAAGCTTGCAATGTATGTATGTGGGTTCGGGTGAAATCTTTTTTATATAGCGCTTGTCATTATGTTGCTGTAACAAAAATTTAATGTTTATAATGTTTATTTAAGACTAATAAATATTAGTAATATTAAACATTTTCCAAATATAATACAAGTTAATTAATTGAATTAACGAGATCAAACTAATTGCTTGTTGCGTCAAATCATTTAGGTACTTTATTACTCTTTAAATTGTAATTTCACTAAAGATAACATATAACAAATCCCTCGGGAAAGTTTTAACAATAGAACAGTTATTTTTAGTAAAGTCTGACTGTATTTGGAACTGGTGAATATTTTCAAAGCCAATATTGTATCTGCAACAATTCAATAGTTTCACACTCGACTCATTCTTCATTAATCTGCGTGAAGCTAGTAGAGTGAGCCACTCACTTTAAATTTTTAGTATTTTTGAAGCAATTTCTATGGTGATAGGTCTCCATAGCATACCCGAATATATATTTTTTACGTTCATAGGTATATTTGCAATAAATAAATATAATATTCCAAATTCCATCTCACATCTCGAGATTTTGAAAGTCCAAGCAATTCTAAAGCTGTGCAAGACGAATTAACCGCTTATTATGCCTTAGACAATGAGGACCTTGCTGAGATAGAACCAACTTTGCCTTAGCATTCACTATAAACTTAATGAAAGACAAATATAAGGTGAAAGGAAAGTTTCTTCTTCACAAATTTCAAAAACCAAAACTTTAAAATATATATTATTTCATTCAACGAAGTTAAAGCTTGAACTGCTAAAACCTAACCATGGAAAACTTTCTTTGATTACGACTTCATCACCAAACCGGATATTTTATTATAATTCTCATTCTCAAATTTACTTAAAAGTTCTCTCTACCTTTTGTCTAAAAATATTATTTATGTTATAATTAACATTGCACTCAAGAATTTTACTAATACGTAACTTTATATAAGGGAGTTTGCTCTCCCAAAATAATATAAATGCTATTACAATATTTACAGGTAAGCAGTTAGTAGGCAGAGAGAGCCTAGTGTTAAAACACTCCGTTCCCCACTTTCCGCTGAAATAAACTAACGATTCGAAATATACTTGTACTAACTTTAATTTGCATCATCTTGATGGATTCCATTATTATATAATGGAAAACTGCAATATTCAACAATAATACTTAAACTTTAACAAAAAACGTACAATCTCGAACTTTACAAAGTTGCCATTAACCGTGACAAATTTAAATTAAATTCGGTATAAAGCGAAGTAAATCATCAGTTCGGATATTCGCATACCTGTGCGCCAAATGTCATCATATACTTGCGGTTAATAGTTTTATACATTTTACCATAAATAACGCATCCAATCGGGTTATACTCATTAATAAGTATGTAGCGTTGGGATATTTTAAATATATAAATCAGCTTCACGCTATATACTACACACAACAAGTAAGCAAGCAAAAAATATAAATTTAAATAAATATTTCATTTGCCCTAGAGGGGGACGAACCCACAATTAGGCTAGTCACATTTTATGCCCCTCCGCCACGACTGGCCTCAAATAGATGCACCATTGTACCTATGTACTTTTAGTATATTATTTTAAATAACTAAAATGATTAATAAATGGAATAGTTAGTTCTGCCATCTAAACATAATGCTAATATAATGCCTCCTTTGTTGAAACATATAAATAAAGTCAATTGAGTGCGCTAATATCATATTTATTTTATTACTAAAAGTAGTACAATGTTTTATTTTATTTAAAATGTAAACAGTAATAAAATGTAGTTACATATTTTAAGCAGAAAGCTTATATACAGCCACAGTTCGCTAGATGTTGCAATCAAAAATTTTATGAACATTCCAGAATCCACAAGTTTCTGAATATAATACAGAAAATTTTGTTTAATTATGTGAGTTGCCATGATAACTATAATAATTAAATATGGCATATTGTGCTTACACAATATGCCATATTTAGTTTCTGTTGTAATTTTTTCTTTTTTGCATTTGATTTACTAGTAAAAAATAATGTTCAAACTTCCCAGGCGACACATCACGGCTCGTCTTACTCCGCGTAATGTGTAGGGTAAGTACTTTCCTTTGAAATTTGGCTAGAATTGAGACATTACAATACAACTAAAGGAAAACAGAATAGCTAATTTATAGACATATCATAGAAAAAAAAACCATAACAAACTTACGAAATAACTACATTTGACCAAACAGTATTTTACATACGACCATACTAATAAGCTAGAATTGCTATTGGTCATTTGATGTACAACAAGGCGGGGCCTGAGGCGGTCAGTAATTTTAATCTAAAATTTAACAATAAAATAGCGGCCATAGAAATATGCCTGTACCAATAAACAAATTTAAATGCAATATTCTCGTAGCCAACTAACCTATTCCGGAAGCACCATATAAGAGTCGGAGTGTTGCCTCTGTATTTGCTCATATACCATGAGTGCTAACAGTGCAGGCGGGTCTAGCATTGTATACTTTAACAAATCAAAGGTTAAGTATTAGAAGTATTCCATGAATGTGAAATAAAGGCTTTTTTAAATCACTAACTACAACGAGGAAAATAATAAGTAAAATTATTGATACTTATATTCATTGTTATTTACTGTTTAATATCTATTATTCTAAAAATCAATAAAACAAAAACATCCTTTAAAATTTTATAATTAACTTACGTTAAAAATAACAATGAAAGTAATAGCAAGTTCCATACATTTGTAACTAACAATTAATGGACACACACACACACACAGGTTGACTCACATCCT